>JARKHS020025132.1:0-14528 GCA_030143305.2 Amblyomma americanum | reverse complement strand
TGGGTTTCTAGAGTCCATCGTCCACAACGAGGCAAACACTGGACAAAGACGCTGCTTTCAAGCACTGTAATCGGATTGGGACAATGAGCATCGACGACAGACAGCACGTGACTGCAACACGGGTTATAAAGCCAACGCTGTTCTCCTTGGAGTGGCATTCTGGCAGCAGCGGCAGCTGAAGTTGCACGTCGCGCCTAAAGAAATTGTCTTGCACTTTACAAACACGCACCGTGGCTTTCTCGTACCCATCGTCCACAACGTGGCAATCACTGGACAAAGACGCTGCCTTCAAGCTCTGTCACCGGATTGGGACAATGAGCATCGACGACAGACAGCACGTGACCGCCACACGGGTTATAAAGCCAACGCTGTTCTCTTGGGATCGGGACTCTGGCATCAGCGGCAGCGGAAGTTGCACGTCGCGCATAAAGAAATTGTCTTGCACTTTACAGACACGCACCGTGGCTTTCTGGTACCCATCGTCCACAACGTGGCAATCACTGGACAAAGACGTTGCCTTCAAGCTGTGGCATCGAATTGGGACAACGAGCATTGACGACAGACAGCACGTGACCGCCACACGAGTTATAAAGCCAACGCTGTTCTCTTGGGATCGGGATTCTGGAAGCAGCGGCAGCAGATGTTGCACGTCGCGCGTAAAGAAATTGTCTTGCTCTTTACAGACACGCACCGAGACTTTCTAGATTCCATCATCCACAACGGGGCAATCACTGGAGAAAGACGCTGCTTTCAAGCACGGTCATCGGATTGGTACAATGAGCATCGACGACAGACAGCACGTGACCGCCACAAGGGTTATAAAGCCAACGCTGTTCTCTTGGGAGCGGGATTCTGGCAGCAGTGGCAGCGGAAGTTGCACGTCGCGCCTAAAGAAATTGTCTTGCACTTTACAGACACGCACCGTGGCTTTCTCGTACCCATCGTCCACAACGTGGCAATCACTGGACAAAGACGCTGCCTTCAAGCTCTCTCATCGGATTGGGACAACGAGCATCGACGACAGACAGCAAGTGACCGCCACACGGGTTCTAAAGCCAACGCTGTTCTCTAGGGAGCGGCATTCTGGCAGCAGCGGCAGCGGAAGTTGCACGTCGTGCCTAAAGAAATTGTCTTGCACTTTACAGACAGGCACCGTGACTTTCTGGAATCCATCGTCCACAACGAGGCAATCACTGGACAAAGACGCTGCTTTCAAGCACTGTCATCGGATTTGGACAATGAGCATCGACGACAGACAGCACGTGACCGGCACACGGGTTATAAAGCCAACGCTGTTCTCTTGGGATCGGGATTCTGGTAACAGCGGCAGCAGAAGTTGCACGTCGCGCATAAAGAAATTGTCTTGCACTATACAGACAGGCACCATGGCTTTCTGGAATCCATCGTCCCCAACGAGGCAAACACTGGACAAAGACGCTGCTTTAAAGCACTGTCATCAGATTGGGACAATGAGCATCAACGACAGACAGCACGTGACCGCCACACGGGTTATAAAGCCAACGCTGTACTCCTCTGAGTGGCATTCTGGCAGCAGCGGCAGCGGAAGTTGCACGTCGCACATAAAGAAATTGTCTTGCACTTTACAGACACGCACCGTGGCTTTCTAGAATCCATCGTCCACAACGAGGCAAACACTGGACAAAGACGCTGCTTTCAAGCACTGTCATCGAATTGGGACAACGAGCATCGACGACAGACACCACGTGACCGCCACACGGGTTATAAAGCCAACGCTGTTCTCCTGAGAGCGGGATTCTGGCAGCAGCGGCAGCAGAAGTTGCACGTCGCGCGTAAAAAAATTGTCTTGCACTTTACAGACACGCACCGTGGATTTCTGGAATCCATCGTCCACAACGAGGAAATCACTGGACAAAGACGCTGCTTTCAAGCACGGTCATCGGATTGGTACAATGAGCATCGACGACAGACAGTACGTGACCGCCACACGGGATATAAATCCAACGCTGTTCTCCTGGGAGCGGCATTCTGGCAGCAGCGGCAGCGGAAGTTGCACGTCGCGCGTAAAGAAATTGTCTTGCACTTTACAGACAGGCACCGTGGCTTTCTGGAATACATCGTCCACAACGAGGGAATCACTGAACAAAGACGCTGCTTTCAAGCTCTGTCATCGGATTGGGACAATGACCATCGACGACAGACAGCACGTGGCCACACGGGTTATAAAGCCAACGCTGTTCTCTAGGGAGCGGGATTCTGGCAGCAGCGGCAGCAGAAGTTGCACGTCGCGCGTAAAGAAATTGTATTGCACTTTACAGACACGCACCGTGGGTGTCTAGAGTCCATCGTCCACAACGTGGCAATCACTGGACAAAGACGCTCCCTTCAAGCTCTGTCATCGAATTGGGACAACGAGCATCGACCACAGACAGCACGTGACCGCCACACGGGTTATAAAGCCAACGCTGTTCTCTTGGGAGCGGCATTCTGGCAGCAGCGGCAGCGAAAGTAGCACTCTGGCCTAAAGAAATCGTCTTGCACTTTACATATAAACACCCTGGCTTTATGAAATCCATCGTCCACAACGAGGCAAACACTGGACAAAGACGCTGCTTTCAAGCACTGTCATCGGATTGGGACAATGAGCATCGACGACAGACAGCACGTGACCGCCACACGGGTTATAAAGCCAAGGCTGTACTCCTCTGAGTGGCATTCTGGCAGCAGCTGCAGCGGAAGTTGCACGTCGCACATAAAGAAATTGTCTTGCACTTTACAGACACGCACCGTGGCTTTCTCGAATCCATCGTCCACAACGATGCAATCACTGGACAAAGACGCTGCTTTCAAGCACGGTCATCAGATTTTGTACAATGAACACCGACCACAGACAGCACCTGACCGCCACACGTGTTATAAGGCCAACGCTGTACTCCTGGGAGCGGCATTCTAGCAGCAGCGGCAGCGGAAGTTGCAAGTCGCGCCTAAAGAAATTGTCTTGCACTTTACAGACAGGCACCATGGCTTTCTGGAATCCATCGTCCACAACGAGGCAATCACTGGACAAAGACGCTGCTTTCAAGCACGGTCATCGGATTGGGACAACTAGCATCGACGACAGACAGCAAATGAACGCCACGCGGGTTATAAAGCCAACGCAGTTCTCCTGGGAGTGGCATTCTGGCAGCAGTGGCAGCGGAAGTTGCACGTCGCGCCTAAAGAAATTGTCTTGCACTTTAAAGACACGCACCGTGGCTTTCTAGAATCCATGCACGTCGCGCCTAAAGAAATTGTCTTGCACTTTACAGACACGCACCGTGGCTTTCTAGAATCCATCCTCCACAACGAGGCAAACACTGGACAAAGACGCTGCTTTCAAGCACTGTCATTGAATTGGGACAACGAGCATCGACGACAGACAGCACGTGACCGCCACACGGGTTATAAAGCCAACGCTGTTCTCCTGGGAGCGGGATTCTGGCACGAGCGGCAGCAGAAGTTGCACGTCGCGCGTAAAGAAATTGTCTTGCACTTTACAGACACGCACCGTGGCTTTCTGGAATGCATCGTCCACAACGAGGCAAACACTGGACAAAGACGCTGCTTTCAAGCACTGTAATCGGATTGGGACAATGAGCATCGACGACAGACAGCACGTGACTGCAACACGGGTTATAAAGCCAACGCTGTTCTCCTTGGAGTGGCATTCTGGCAGCAGCGGCAGCTGAAGTTGCACGTCGCGCCTAAAGAAATTGTCTTGCACTTTACAAACACGCACCGTGGCTTTCTCGTACCCATCGTCCACAACGTGGCAATCACTGGACAAAGACGCTGCCTTCAAGCTCTGTCACCGGATTGGGACAATGAGCATCGACGACAGACAGCACGTGACCGCCACACGGGTTATAAAGCCAACGCTGTTCTCTTCGGATCGGGACTCTCGAATCAGCGGCAGCGGAAGTTGCACGTCGCGCATAAAGAAATTGTCTTGCACTTTACAGACACGCACCGTGGCTTTCTGGTACCCATCGTCCACAACGTGGCAATCACTGGACAAAGACGTTGCCTTCAAGCTGTGGCATCGAATTGGGACAACGAGCATTGACGACAGACAGCACGTGACCGCCACACGAGTTATAAAGCCAACGCTGTTCTCTTGGGATCGGGATTCTGGAAGCAGCGGCAGCAGATGTTGCACGTCGCGCGTAAAGAAATTGTCTTGCTCTTTACAGACACGCACCGAGACTTTCTAGATTCCATCATCCACAACGGGGCAATCACTGGAGAAAGACGCTGCTTTCAAGCACGGTCATCGGATTGGTACAATGAGCATCGACGACAGACAGCACGTGACCGCCACAAGGGTTATAAAGCCAACGCTGTTCTCTTGGGAGCGGGATTCGGGCAGCAGTGGCAGCGGAAGTTGCACGTCGCGCCTAAAGAAATTGTCTTGCACTTTACAGACACGCACCGTGGCTTTCTCGTACCCATCGTCCACAACGTGGCAATCACTGGACAAAGACGCTGCCTTCAAGCTCTCTCATCGGATTGGGACAACGAGCATCGACGACAGACAGCAAGTGACCGCCACACGGGTTCTAAAGCCAACGCTGTTCTCTAGGGAGCGGCATTCTGGCAGCAGCGGCAGCGGAAGTTGCACGTCGTGCCTAAAGAAATTGTCTTGCACTTTACAGACAGGCACCGTGACTTTCTGGAATCCATCGTCCACAACGAGGCAATCACTGGACAAAGACGCTGCTTTCAAGCACTGTCATCGGATTTGGACAATGAGCATCGACGACAGACAGCACGTGACCGGCACACGGGTTATAAAGCCAACGCTGTTCTCTTGGGATCGGGATTCTGGTAACGGCGGCAGCAGAAGTTGCACGTCGCGCATAAAGAAATTGTCTTGCACTATACAGACAGGCACCATGGCTTTCTGGAATCCATCGTCCCCAACGAGGCAAACACTGGACAAAGACGCTGCTTTAAAGCACTGTCATCAGATTGGGACAATGAGCATCAACGACAGACAGCACGTGACCGCCACACGGGTTATAAAGCCAACGCTGTACTCCTCTGAGTGGCATTCTGGCAGCGAGCGGCAGCGGAAGTTGCACGTCGCGCGTAAAGAAATTGTCTTGCACTTTACAGACACGCACCGTGGCTTTCTGGAATGCATCGTCCACAACGAGGAAATCACTGGACAAAGACGCTGCTTTCAAGCACGGTCATCGGATTGGGACAACGAGCATCGACGACTGACAGCACGTGACCGCCACACGGGTTATAAAGCCAACGCTGTTCTCTTGGGATCGGGATTCTGGCAGCAGCGGCAGCAGAAGTTTCGCGTCGCGCGTAAAGAAATTGTCTTGCTCTTTACAGACACACACCGTGGCTTTCTGGAATCCATCGTCCACAACGAGGCAAACACTGGACAAAGACGCTGCTTTCAAGCACTGTCATCGGATTGGGACAATGAGCATCGACGACAGACAGCACGTGACCGCCACACGGGTTATAAAGCCAACGCTGTTCTATTGGGAGCGGCATTCTGGCAGCAGTGGCAGCGAAAGTCGCACTCTGGCCTAAAGAAATCGTCTTGCACTTTACACATACACACCCTGGCTTTCTTGTACCCATCGTCCACAACGTGGCAATCACAGGACAAAGACGCTGCCTTCAGGTTCTGTCATCGAATTGGGACAACGAGCATCGACGACAGACAGCAAGTGACCGCCACACGGGTTATAAAGCCAACGCTGTTCTCTTGGGAGCGGGATTCTGGCAGCAGCGGCAGCAGAAGTTGCACGTCGCGCGTAAAGAAATTGTCTTGCAATTCACAGACACGCACCATGGCTTTCTGGAATCCATCGTCCACAACGAGGCAATCACTGGACAAAGACGCTGCTTTCAAGCACGATCATCGGATTGGTACAATGAGCATCGACGACAGACAGTACGTGACCGCCACACGGGTTATAAATCCAACGCTGTTCTCCTGGGAGCGGCATTCTGGCAGCAGCGGCAGCGGAAGTTGCACGTCGCACCTAAAGAAATTGTCTTGCACTTTACAGACTGGCACCATGGCTTTCTGGAATCCATCGTCCACAACGAGGCAATCACTGGACAAAGACGCTGCTTTCAAGCACTGTCATTAAATTGGGACAATGAGCGTTGACGACCGACAGCACGTGACCACCACACGGATTATAAAGCCAACGCTGTTCTCCTGGGAGCGGCATTCTGGCAGTAGCGGCAGCGGAAGTTGCACGTCAAGCGTAAAGAAATTGTCTTGCACTTTACAGACAGGCACCGTGGCTTTCTGGAATACACCGCCCACAACGAGGGAATCACTGAACAAAGACGCTGCTTTCAAGCACTGTCATCGGTATTAGACAATGAGCATCGACGATAGACAGCACGTGACCGCCCCACGGGTTATAAAGCCAACGCTGTTCTCTTGGGAGCGGAATTCTGACAGCAGCAGCAGCGAAAGTCGCACTCCACCCTAAAGAAATCGTCTTGCACTTTACATATACAAACCCTGGCTTTCTGGTACCCATCGTCCACAACGTGGCAATCACAGGAAATAGACGCTGCCTTCAAGCTCTGTCATCGAATTGGGACAACGAGCATCGACGACAGACAGCTGTGATGACCCCCCATAATGCGCGGGTCCACACGGGACGGAGAGGCAGACACACCGTATGGCTCAGTTTAAACAAACAGATATATTCAATAATTACACATGATTAAGATTATACATCAGAGGCTGGGGCGTCCGAGCTTACGTGCCGACGACTTCATGGGGACGATAGAGGGGCTCCGGAGTTGATCTCGAATGGTTGCTGGCAGAAGCTGCACGCCGTCGGGCTTCGGCGCTGAATTCCCCCTTGGCGAACGATGTCGTCCTGAGCGTGCCTTCTTCGGTACTCCTTGTCGATTTTTATATCCTCTTATTCCCACACTCTCTAGGGTGAGGACGCCCACGCCGGAGTGGGGGGGTAGGGGCTAGGGCTTTCACTTGGGCGCACAAACACCCCACCGCACTTATGGTCTCGCCCCCTCACGTATTGAGTCCGAGGGAAAGAAGGTTGTCTTCGAGGTAGCGCATAGCGTCCGCTTTGGTAAGGCGCGCTCTGGCCCGCTGTCGGTTCCCGCGGGTCACCGGCCTCCGTTCTCCATCAAATGACACTCGCTCCTCAAGGCCGGAACGCGAGGTCACTAAAAGGCCGGGAAAGTGGTCCCTTCTCCTGGGATGTGCTCGGGAGGGTTGATTGATGAGGCCCGCCGTCTTGCCACGGGGCCAGGCCCGCCGAAACGAGGCCGCCCTGGAACGGCCACGGCAATTGGGGAAGATAACGCCCGTCTCCCAGCGGCGGCGGCGGCGGCGGCGTTCGACTCGTACCGGCACTATGGAAAGGGGGTCCGGTTGGGCTTAAACCCCTTCGTTCTGGTCGTCACTCTCAACGAGTATGGCTCGGTAATTGATGATGCGGCTGTCATCTGGGTCGTCTCCGTGTGGTCCACGGCGGCAGGCCCAAAAGCAATCTCACTCAAGTTGCTTGCAGCCATATACAGTAGAAACGAGAGGGGGTCCGGTTGTGCTTTCGCCGCCACTGGGGGCTCCGTCTACGCCGCGCCGTCGAACGCGGAACCTCGTAGCACACACAACGAACGTCACACTCGCTCACCCTCCAGAAGAATGTTCTCCGAACATTTGTGTCCATGCAGCTCCCCTTGTCTTTCTGAATCGCCTCGCACAGTGCGTCCGACAAAACACTTTTCGCTGCACTCAACACCACTGCACAACACCATATGCCTCCACTGTCATAACTGGCATCTCCAGGGGCAGCACTGATCTTCTTTTACAGATAAACATGAAACTCAGCACCCAAGCCTCTCCTTTCTAGTCCAAACTGGACGAAATAAACTTACCACAGTTACAAAGGAGCTCCCACTTCTAGCACGATCACGGCACAGACAAAAATATAGATAACGAAAGGAAGTAGGGCAGGTTCTGCATGCGCTCCGCATGCTCTCCTGTGAAGGTGTTACTTAAAGACAGAAAGGTTTACCTACCAACTCCGATAACTTAACACATAAGCACATAGCATTGTTATGAGCTGCGGCATTACACAATTCTAACCAGTTCACAACTCCGCTCTGTTTACGCCATTAGTCCGACTTAGCTTTCCGATTTCGCAGCGGATATCGGCCTTCATGAGTCATACTAAGTAAGTCTGTGACCCTTTGTCTGCTTTGGGACTCGCGAGGGCTCGTGGCAGGAGCCTCTCCTGGCGTTATCTGCGCGGCAACCTCGCGCGCTTCTTCTTCTAGCAATGCATGAAGTAAATCCGGTGGCATTCCGGCCGTCACCTCTGGCGCCTGCCGAATAAATGCAGGAGAGGGCGTTTCTTGCGAATAATCTGCGCGCTCCGCTTCACTTCTGTCCCCATCAAAATCCGCGCCTTCCCTTTCCTCATTTCGTGAATACTGAACCGGTGCCGACTTGAGGCGATTTGTGTGTATCCTTATCAAGCTCTGGTTCACGTCTCGGACTCTGAAGTTTACCGGAGAAAGCTTCTCGACAACCTCGCACGGTCCTCTCCACTTCGTCTGGAACTTACGAGCTAGCCCAATCTGCCTTTGGCAGTTTTCAATGTACACGCTGTCCCCCACATCAAACGGCGCGTCTCTAGCACTGCGATCGTGCACCTCCTTCCTGCGCTTCGCCGCTTTCTTTAAGGCCTCCTTTGCGATGTCCCTCGCCGCTTGCAATCGCGATTCTAGCTCAACCTTATAGTCGTCCAGTGAAGCGTATGGGACACGACGGGGGCCCTCTGGCACTTCACTAGGCTGGTCCGGGTCTCGGCCGTAGAGAAGAAAGAATGGCGATTCGCCCGTGCTCTCGTGTGCTGCGGAATTGTAGGCAAACATTGCATACGGGAGCCACAAGTCCCAGTCCCGCTTGTCGCGCGAAACAAAATGCGACAGGAACCCGGCCACGCCGTTGCAAGCCGGATGGTACGGTGTTGTCTGCTTCATAGCGATCTTAAGCAGCTCGCAAACTCTCCTCATTAGCTGCGACACGAAGTTCGTTCCCCGATCTGTCAAGAGTTGCCTCGGGGGTCCATGTCGGAGCACGATCTGTTCGACAAATGCTCTTGCAACCGTGTCTGCCTTCTGATCTGGGAGTGCTACCGCTTCCACGTATTTTGAAAGGTGATCGACAAATACTAAAATGTACTTGTTTCCGGAAGTGGTCGTGGGCAATTGGCCCATTATGTCCATACCTGTCCGCTCGAAGGAAGCCGAAACCTCAGGGAACGGCTGTATTGGAGCTGGTCTTCGTCCCTTGGGTGTTTTTCTTTCGAGAAAGGAATGACACTTCGCACAGTAGTCTCTAACATCCTGTCGCATGCCACTCCAAAAGTACAGACGCTCCACACGCCTGCGTGTCTTCGTTACGCCAAAATGACCGGCGCATGGCGCATCGTGAAAGGCGCGAAGAACCCTTTCTGTCCAAGACCGAGGTATGACGACTCTCTCCCAAGCTTTTTTCTCTGGTCTCCCTTGCCTGGTTGGCCTCGTGCGCCGACACAGGGTGCCGTCTTTGCCAATGAAATAACCTAGCTGTTCGTGGTGAGACGGTGCGCCCTCTAAGCTTTCGATTATTCGCTTCAGGTCAGGATCTTTGCACTGCTCTGTGCGTAATTCGGCGGGGTCGACTACGGGGACAAACTCATCTATAGCTGCCACGGCAGCTGTGCGGCTGAGTGCATCAGCATTCAGATGTGTCTTTCCTGGCTTGTGCTCAACTTCAAAGCAGTATTCCTGCAGGTGTAGATTCCATCTAGCGAGTCGCGAGCTAGGGTCCCTGACACTCATCACCCATTTCAGAGGATGGCAGTCTGTGACTAGCTTGAATTTGCGGCCGTAAAGGTAGCATCTGAAGTGCTTTACTGCCCAGACAACGGCGAGGCACTCCCTTTCCGTAGCTCCGTACTTTTGCTGTGTGAGGCTCAGCTGTCCGCTAGCAAAAGCAACGGGATGTTCTTTGCCCTCGATAACCTGAGATAGCACGGCTCCAACTGCGAACTTTGACGCATCTGTGGCCATAACGAAGGGCAAATTAAAATCCGGGTGGCGCAACAGCGGTGCACTCATTAGCTTCCTTTTCAGGGCCCGAAAAGCATCCTCCGCGTTTTCGTCCCAGCGAAAGGCGACATTTTTGGCTGTTAAGGCGGTGAGCGGCTTAGCGAGCTTGGCGAACTCCTCTATGTGCCTTCGGTAGTAACCGATCAGGCCGAGAAACTGCCGGACCTGGCGGACGCTAGTCGGGGATGGAAAATCCGAGACACACCCTAATTTCTCAGGGTCCGGTCACACGCCGTCAGCTGAAACAACGTGCCCGAGGTATTTCACCTCGTTTTTGAGGAATTGGCACTTAGAGGGCTTCAGCTTGAGACCCGCTCCTCTTAGTCGCACCAAAACCTGCTCAATATCGCGCAAATGGTTCTCAAAACTGTCACTGTATATGATTATGTCATCCATATACACGAAGCACAGCCTCCCCAGAAGACCTGCCAGGATAACATCAGCGGTTCTCTGCCAGACAGCAGGGCTGTTGGCCAGACCCATCGGCATTCTTTTCTATTCATAGTGCCCTGAGGGCGTGTTGAATGCCGTTTTCTCGGCATCTGCCGGATCGATTGCTATCTGCCAGAATCCCGCCGCCATGTCCACTACCGTGAAGTACCTGGCAGAGCCCAGCTGAGAAAGCGTCTCCTGTATATTGGGGATGGGGTATGGATCGATGCGAGTTACGGCATTTAGTTTGCTGTAGTCCACTACCAATCGATACGAGCCATCTGGCTTTTCCACCAATAGTGCTGGTGCTCCCCAGGGTGACTTTGAGTGTCCGACAATGCCGCGATCAATCAGGTCCTGCACCTGCCGCTCCACCTCCTCACGTTGGGAGTAAGGAATCCTGTACGCACGCTGATAAACGGGCGATGAAGTGCCGGTTTCTATCCTGTGCTTTATAACGCCACAGCAGCCCAAATCCAGGTTGGACGCGGCGAATACCTCCGAGTAGTCGATCAGCAAACCAGCCAGAGCCTCCCTCTCCCTGGATTTTACGTGAGAAAGATCGAACGACACCTTTGGAGCAGCCGAAGGACTAGCATGCTCTACAGTTGCGAGTACCGTATCGGTGGGCTCACGTTTCTCTATCGCAGAGGTGAAGAAAGCCAATGTTTTGTTCTTGGGAAGGCTCAGTGGCTGCTGGCTACAGTTAACCACCCGTAGGGGCACTATGTGGGCGTCATTAACTGTCACGAGGCACGCGGCTGCCTTCAGGCCATTGCTGAGAGAGTCGACCGGCTCAAGCACTCCCACGGCGCCGCTCTCTACATCTGCAGGCACAAACGCGTACAAAATGTGCTCCGACCAAGGAAGGACGACCGCCTCATCGACCAGCCTGACGGCAACCCGCGAATATACCTTCTCCAATGATCCCACTGTTTGACGGGTGTCAATATCGGTAATGCGAATCTCAGCCCCTCTCCTGTTCAAAAACGGAACTTTTGAGCCGCCCGCATTAACCTCTTCCTCAGAGAATGAGACTACTACCTTCCCTTTTCTCAAAAAAACCTGCCCTAATATACCTGACACTCCGTTTGGCAGAGACACCGTGTCCGGGCATACGTAGCAGGGGTGCTCCAATGCAATTCCCCCGAGAGAGAAGTGTAACCGGTAGAGTCCACTTATGCCAAGAGGATCCCCCTTTATGCCTACAAATTTGGTTGCCATACCACCAGACGCTTCCAACACCTCGCGGTCCCCCTTCCTTCGAAGCGTGTTAAAACTGCTCTCCTTAAGCAATGTCACCTTTGACCCCGTATCTATCAACAATTCCATGCGACAACCATTTAACTTGCAACGCACAACAGGGCATGCCTCGTCGGCCACACAAACTACCACCACCTCATCATCCACTGCTCCCTCCCCACACTCCTCAGGCTGGGGAGGACTATCTAGTTTTTTGTCTCGGTATCTGGAGCCCCGCTGTAGGCTTGCTTAGGGCGTGTCTCGCCTGCTTTTCTTTGTGGCTCCCCACGGCGCACGTTTTGGCAGAACCTGGCGATGTGTCCGCGACCCTGGCAAGCGAAGCATACGATTTCTTCAAAATCTCGCATACCGCGCCTGTAGCTTTGTGGCGGTCTCCGGTTTGCCGCGAATGGGCGCTGTTGAGCGCGCGCGTCAACCTGGCGTTCCACCTGCTGAGATAGCAGCTGTTCTAAGCGATCTAACCGCTCTGTCAAGAGAGCAACCTCAGGGTTGAGCACCGCTCTCTCTATGACGCGTACTCTCGCTGCGGCTGTCGTTAACGCCTCATTTCGTTCTTCATCCAATGCGGCCGCCACGGCTTGGTCGAAATTGCTCGGATTGCGCGAGAGCACGAACCGGCGCACGGGGTCTTGCAGACCAGCCACGAACAAAACGGTCATTTCCTCTTTAAGTAGATCCTCCGCGTATTTCTTCCTTAGCTGGTCCCCTTCCTCCTCCCTGCTTAACGTATCGCGTGCTAGGCGCTGAAGCCGCGACGCAAACGTTCGCACGTCCTCCCCTACCATCTTCCCGGCGTCACGGAACCTCTGTACCCGCACGTGACGTGGTTCAGTGTCGAAATGCTCAAACGCGAGCTTCTTAAGCTCCGCAAATGATATTGTGGATTTTACTTTTTCGTCTCGCCATGCAAAATCATGAGCAGCTCCTGCCATCTTACACCTCGCCATTCCCAGCATTTGAGCATCGGACCATCCCGCCATTTTCCCAATAACTTCTAGCATGGAAAAGAAATCACAGATTGGAACCCCTGTCTTATCTCCTGTAGACGTCGGAATGACGCTTCCTAATGCCAGCATGCTTGCTCCGAGCGACGGCTGTGGAGTGGGAGCTCCCTCAGATTTAGACATATTTTTTTTTCACTCAAGCCCTCCGGTGCGTCAAGCCTCTCAAATGGGGGTAAAAGTCCCACAATCAGTCCCGTGATTCCCTTTTGATTACAATTTTGAAGTCATGAATGTCGCAGCATTCAGAGGACATTTGCTTTTGAGACCCCACTTCTGACACCAGTGTGATGACCCCCCATAATGCTCAGGTCCACACGGGACGGAGAGGCAAAGAGACACCGTATGGCTCAGTTTACAAGAACAGATATATTCAATAATTACACATGATTAAGATTATACATCAGAGGCTGGGGAGTCCGAGCTTACGTGCCGACGACTTCATGGGGACGATGGAGGGGCTCCGGAGTTGATCTCGAACGGTTGCTGGCAGAAGCTGCACGCCGTCGGGCTTCGGCGCTGAAGGCCCCCTTGGCGAACGATGTCGTTCTGAGCGTGCCTTCTTCGGTACTCCTTGTCGATTTTTATATTCTCTTATCCCCACACTCCCTAGGGTGAGGACGCCCACGCCGGAGGGGGGGGGGGGGGCTAGGGCTTTCACTTGGGCGCACAAACACCCCACCGCACATATGGTCTCGCCCCCCTCACGTGCTGAGTCCGAGGGAAAGAAGGTTGTCTTCGAGGTAGCGCATAGCGTCCGCTGTGGTAAGGCGCGCTCTGGCCCGCTGTCGGTTCCCGCGGGTCACCGACCTCCGTTCTCCATCAAATGACACTCGCCCCTCAAGGCCGGAACGCGAGGTCACTAAAAGGCCGGGATTGTAGTCCCTTGTCCTGGGATGTGATAGGGAGGGTTGATTGATGAGGCCCGCCCTCTTGCCACGGGGCCAGGCCCGCCGAAACGAGGCAGCCCTGGAACGGCCACGGCAATTGGGGAAGATAACGCCCGTCACCAAGCGGCGGCGGCGGCGGCGGCGTTCGACTCGTGCCGAAACTATGGAAAGGGGGTCCGGTTGGGCTTAAACCCCTTCGTTCTGGTCGTCACTATCAACGAGTATGGCTCGGTATTTGATGATGCCGCTGTCATCTGGGTCGTCTCTGTGCGGTCCACTGCGGCAGGCTCAAAAGCAATCTCACTCAAGTTGCTTGCAGCCATATACAGTAGGAACATGAAAGGGGGTCCGGTTGTGCATTCGCCGCCACTGGGGGCTCCGTCTACGCCGCGCCGTCGAACGCGGAACCTCGTAGCACACACAAGGAACGTCACACAGCAATTGACCGCCACACGGGTTATAAAGCCAACGCTGTTCTCTTGGGAGTGGCATTCTGGCAGCAGCGGCAGCGAAAGTCGCACTCTGGCCTAAAGAAATCGTCTTGCACTTTACATATACACACCCTGGCTTTCTGGTGCCCATCGTCCACAACGTGGCAATCACTGGACAAAGACGCTGCACTTCAAGCTCTGTCATCGGATTGGGACAACGAGCATCGACGACAGACAGCACGTGACCGCCACACGGGTTATAAAGCCAACGCTGTTCTCTTGGGAGCGGGATTCTGGCAGCAGCGGCAGCAGAAGTTGCACGTCTCGCGTAAAGAAATTGTCTTGCACTTTACAGAAACGCACCG
>JARKHS020025131.1:0-70050 GCA_030143305.2 Amblyomma americanum | reverse complement strand
CAACGTAAACGCGGTTCCCCGGTCAGTTAATACAACCGCGGGGCACCGTGGAAAAGCACAATGTGGCCACAAAGAACTGTGCAATTTCAGCCGCGGTGCCACGGGGAAGAGCCTTGGCTTCGCAGTAGCGGCTTAGGTAGCCCGTGGCAACAATATACCGGTTACCCATGGAGGACACTGGGAATGGGCCCAGTAAGTCCATGCCGACTTGCTGAAATGGCATTCGCGGTGAATCATTTGGCTTTAGAGGGCCGGCCGGTTTTGTCTGTGGTATCTTCCGTCGTTGACACATACTACAAGTTCTAACATAGCGTTGGACGACCGCAGCAAGCCGAGGCCCGTAGTACTTGAAGCGGAGGCGTCCCAGTGTTCTGGAAAAACCGAGGTGGCCAGAAAAAATGTCGTCGTGGCATGCAGCGAGAACCTCCCGATGAAGCGCGGTTGAGACAACAAGGAGATACGCAGTTTCAGCCGGGCCGTAATTTTTCTTGTAGAGGACTTCATTTATTAAGCAAAACGATGAAAGTCCGCGCGAGAAGAATCTGGGCGGAAACGGAGCGGTTCCCTCGAGGTAATCGATTAGAGGCAGCAGTTCGCAGTCGGCCCTCTGGTGGTGGGCAAGGTCGGACGTGGTGACAGGGCTGAGGAAAGCAGAATGGTCGTCGGACTCATCTGGTGGGCACAGAAGAGGAGCTCGGGAGAGACAGTTTGCATCGCTATGTTGCCGACCCGGCTTATACACGATGGTGACGTCGAACTCTTGCAACCGAAGGCTCCACCGTGCAAGTCGCCCCGATGGATCTTTGAGGTTCGCAAGCCAGCACAAGGAGTGATGATCGCTAACGACTCGAAACGGGCGGCCGTAGAGGTACGGACGAAATTTTGTGATTGCCCTCACAACAGCGAGACACTCGTTTTCCGTTGTGGAATAATTCACTTCGGAACGGGACAAAGTGCGACTTGCGTATGCGATCACGCGTTCCACACCGTCTTGTCGCTACACCATCACCACACCGAGGCCAACATTGCTGGCATCTGTGTGCTGTTCCGCGTCGTCTTCCTCGTCGAAGTGGCCAATAATAGGCGTAGATTGGAGGCGGGCCTTAAGTTCTGTGAAAGCTTTTTCCTGATCCTGGCTCCATAAGAGTGGTTCGGAGTCTTTTGCAGGCGAGTCAGCGGCTTGCGAGCATGGAAAAGTTTTGAACGAACCTCCGATAATAGGCGCAAAGCCTCAGAAAAGGCCGCAAGCTCCGTTTATCTGTTGGCTGAGGAAATGCAGCAACGGCGGCGGTCTTTTCTGGGTCAGGGCTGACACCCCGAGCGCTCAAAATATGGCCAAGAAACTTGAGCTCCCTAAATGTGAAGCGGCACTGTTCAGGCTTGAGAGGCAGACCCGTGGAACGAGTTGCCTCGAAAACAGCTCGCAAACGTTTCAGGTGCTCCTCGAACGTGTCGGAGAAAATCACGACGTCGTCGAGATAGACAAGGCAGAACTGCCAATTGAGGTTAGTTAGTACGGTGTCCGTCACACGTTGGAACGTTTCAGGGGCTGAACACAAGCCGAAAGGAAGCACCTTGAATTCGTACAACCCGCCAGGAGTAACGATGCGGTCTTTTATCGGTCGCGTTCGTCGACCTCGGTTTGACGATAACCGCTACACTGGTCGAGTGACGAAATGTAGTTAGCATGGCGGAGGCGGTCTAATGAGTCATCAATGCGCGGGCTTGGATATACATCCATTTGGGTGACGTTGTTGAGACACCTGTAATCAATAGGGAACCATACGCTGCCATCTTTCTTTCCGACGAGAACAACAGGTGATGCCCAAGGGCTCATCAATGGTTGTATGACGTCGTCGCCGAGCATTTCCGCAGCTTCGCGGTGAATGGCATCACGTGCATTATTTAAGTGGCAGTGGTGTTTTTTGCTGAATCTACATAGGAACCACACAAAAAAGTGATGCAGAAATGCCAACTGCAGGTGTAAGCAACGAAGCTGTTAGGAATGCCTTGCAAACAATGGCCACGGGGAAAACTGGAGTTGAATATGCATTGCAGGAGTACAGACAGCAAATTTTTGTAGCGGGTTGTCTTTGCAATGATGCTTACGACTCAAGCATATCAGATCATCATATAGTACAGGCTTATGGTTTCCAGATATATTATAGTTGAATTTCTTCTTTCAAGCAATTCTGGTTTTGATTTCAACAGCAAAACGATGGCTGTGATATCAAAGTTCAATTCTTCATGTGAGGCTTGAAAAAACTGCCATAAAATCACTGCTTCCTCATTTCGTGCGATTCCAGTGCTTCAGACAGGGTGCCTGAAGTGTTGTGGTACATTAAAAAGATGAAACAGTGATTATATAGCCGGTTTCTCATCTGTGTCACACGAGTTATACTCAACTTTGATGTCACAGCCATTTTTCTCCTGTGAACCAAATGCATGAGAGAATAAATGCAATTTGAAATTTTTTTTCAGTTGCAGGCAAATACTATATGTTGATTTAAATCTAATAATGCCTTACACATCATTGTAAAGAAGAAAAGCAACCAAAAGTGGCTATTTTCCTTTAAGAAGTGCCATACAGACAAAGGAGAGGGCCTGGTCAAAAAGATAGCAACCTTGTGTAGGGAATGCTTTGTGACTTCAGTTTTACCAACCAGCATTGTGAAAAAAATGTTAGTGTAATGCTCATTCACAAAGATAGGTGATGTTCAGGAATGAAAAAATCAACCAACCTTGCTGTCTATTGGAATGTGGCCTGCGGCCCTGTTTTCAGCTAAGATGAATAGGACCCTTAATTTTTTGCATTCCAAAATTTTTTAATTACATAAATTTATAACAGAATTCAGGGCGACACTTTGCTGACCTAAAGTGTGGTGAGATGAATGCCTTTAGCGCGGTGTTGCGGCTTTTGTCACTGATATGTGGTCACGATGATAAGTACGCAATTGTTTGTGAATCTTAAATGCTGAAGACACTGGAGGGCGTTTGGGAGGCATCCGTCTGATTCGACGCCTTTCTTTAAACAATCTTTATCACCCTAGACAAGGAGAACTGCATATGCGCGGGTAGGCTTGGCTGCAGAACGGAAGGGTGGTGGTTCGAATCCCACCGTGCACGAAAATTTTTTTCTGCTCTGAGTAGAACTGTTTGAGTTATGATGCCACTTCCGGTTATGCGACTTCTGGTTCTGGATTTAACATACGGACAGGATCTCGACCGGGAGTATGAGCCTTTAAAGGCTTTCGCCTTAAAAACTGCAGTATTCTATGGAAAACATCAGACATGTGCATGAAAGTCGGCTCCATCCTGCACCTGCTGTGATGTTCTTGCCTGCAAGCATTATGCAAGCCTGCAAGAGTTTAGCTCTCACTGCCTGCATACTTTCGTGCATTGAAAGCTCAATACCACAGGAAGGAACCCTCTAAATGGATGCTGAGCACTCCTTGAACCTAAACAAATTTTTGTCACTACTCCAAGGTATGCATTCTTGCCTGAGCTGCCACACAATGACCTGATGCTACTCAAGTGTGCAATGAAGCTCCACCCACTTTCTGAACCGCCATAGAGAATTTCTTCATGACAAAAAAGTCATTCGTTGTTAAATCTTATCTTGTTATCGTAACAGCTAAATGCAAGAAAGAATTAAAGGCCTGGAATTTTGATGTTTGGCTGTTTATTCTTTTCAAACAATAAATTGCTGATTTTCTTTATTGTTGCCATTGGCCATTGGAGTAACGCAGAATGCCGTGGAACATGACATACTATTACCAACTGCTGTTTTGATAAGTTTTATCCTATTATAGATGAATTAACTTGCTCAAGTTCATGAAAAAGCTAACGTGAAGGCATCATAGAATTTTTTATTGCCATAATTCGGCTTTCAATATAACTCGGGTGATAAATGTAATAAATTTCCATCATTATGTCACTCCTAATGATGTCTGAAACAATAATATAAAAATGTTCCTGTTCACTCAGTTAAACAAAAAAACATTGAAATCTTGGAGTTATGGGAAACAGACAAGGGCCCGTAAACATGGACATCAATGTTCAATGTTGCTATTACGTAGCAAAAAACTTCACAGCAAACGGACAGGAAAATGAGATTCTTAACAGAAATCAAAACGAACAATGGGAAAGATAGAAGCCTGAGTCTATTAGCCAACTTTTCAACAAGGGGACTTGTCTTTGTACGAAGGCAAGTCACCAAAATATTGGCTGGTGGACTGAGCGTCCCATCCCATCCCTTGTGAAGTGATGATTGGTATGTTTGCTCTGAATTTGTCCTTTAGCAAAACTCATGAATTGGTAATAACTTAGTGCATAAACCCTTGATCATGCTTTCACGCAACATAAAGTTACTTTTGTTGGGTGTGTGTCTGTCATAATCGCTTTTCATCTCTCAAGAGTTCACAGAAGCCATAAAGGATTTCAGACTTCAGCATGGGCAGCTGCAGGCAGCTGGAACAGTAAGGTGCGATAAAGGCAAAACACTGGTGCGTAACTGTTTTTGTACATTTGAAAAGTGCTTGAGGAAAAATTTTGCTTTGACTGGAGCAGCTCTAGTTGCATTGTATAGCATTCATCGCCTCAAGCTTACTACAGTGAGATTTGAATTATCGGGCAGCGTTTTGACCTGTGCATGGAAGTGTGCTGTGAAATATATGTGGCTTTTCAGAAGTGACGCGGAGTAAGGTTGGTGTGTGACTCCATTCAAGTTTGGCTGCAAGTAGCGTGCCCCTTTGCCTGCACAGTGTATAGTCCGTGACATTTTCTGGGAGTGCAGCGAAAACTGCGCAGCCAAAACATACCCCCTCTTTCTACACAGTAGAATATATCCTCTCTTTGAAGTTACTAGTTTTCTCCTCAGTCATAGTATGCTAGCATAATTTGTTATTTGAGGCATATTTTGAACACAACTGTCAACCTTAAATGTGAGAAAGTCGAGAACAGAAGCTTTTTTTATTACAGTGAATTTGCTAGGCATGTTTTGTTACAAGAGCCTTCTATACATGATGCACACCGGAGAAAAAGTGAAGCAGCTGTGGAGAGAAAGCAGTGTGTAAGGCGGCCAGATGCACCGTTATGCAGCCGGAACTATTCGGAGGAATAAAAGTTATGGAATGCAAAGCACAGCTGACGCCTAGTACAGTACCACTGATGCAATTTGTTACTTGACTGCTAAGTATTTTCTCACTCGTAAAAGTTGGCAAGTGTTGCTGGGTTTTGCTGTGGCATACTCTGTAACAGCGGTGATAACCAGGAAAAGTAGTCAAGGAATGTGGCAGCTTGGTATGGTGCTACATGTGTTCAGTGTCCTAAAGCCTATAAGGGACACTGTAGTAGAGGGCCCCGGATCAGATTTAATCAGCTGGGGTTCTTGTCGTGTTCTGGGATTGCACAGTAGAAGTGCAACTTTCATTTTGCATTGATCGAAATGTGGCCGTCGTGGTCAGGACTGCATCCTGTCAGCAGTAAAGTGATTTAACCACTGACCCAATGTATTATAGAACACATTATCTTGGCTTCTGCCTGCATTGGGTCTGACTGGCAGCAGTCATGCGTTCCCAGTTTTCGTACTGGAGGCTATATTTCCGTGTGTGCTGTTGGGTGCTGCAACATGTACTGTCCGCAGGAAAATAAATGGACCGCAAAAATGACCTCGGGGTGTTGACCCGCCGCGGTGGCTCAGTGGTTAGGGCGCTCGACTACTGATCCGGAGTTCCCGGGTTCGAACCCGACCGCGGCGGCTGCGTTTTTATGGAGGAAAAACGCTAAGGCGCCCGTGTGCTGTGCGATGTCAGTGCACGTTAAAGATCCCCAGGTGGTCTAAATTATTCCGGAGCCCTCCACTACGGCACCCCTTTCTTCCTTTCTTCTTTCACTCCCTCCCTTATCCCTTCCCTTACGGCGCGGTTCAGGTGTCCAACGATATATGAGACAGATACTGCGCCATTTCCTTTCCACAAAAACCAATTATTATTATTACTATGTTATTCCACACATTACAAAGGCCAATGTTTAGGGCAATAGCCCAAGATGGAGTTGATTTGTAATCAGGATATAATAATTCATCAGTATCCCCCAAAGCACACCCATACGGCTACAAATGAAAGCTAACAGCTTCAACAGAAACTTAGTAGTTGAAGAAAAAATCGTCCTCGTCTGGTGTTCTAACCTAGGACCGCCACTTCAGCGGAGAAGTCGCTCTACCAAAAGAGGTAGCATACGGCAAGGTGAGAATGAATTAATTGACAACTCCTTCCTGGTTAGCTAAGTTGGTATGGCGACTGCTCCTGCGAAGCTATGGTCCTGGGAAGAATTTTTCAACTGTGTAATGTTTTTAGAGGCTCTTAGCTTTCTTTTGTAGCCGTATGGTTGCACTTCGTTGAATGCTAATGATAGTTACACCTTGATTACATTATAAAGACTAATGAAAAAGGAATTACAAAATCGCAAATTGAAATTTAAATTAATACACCCACAAAATTCAAAATAAAACAAGCCGAACTTGCATTTTGGTCGCTAAGTGCCAAGGGCGGGCAAACGCAATCACAGCTGTTTTGGTCACTGAAACTTGCTTGCCGTTGTTACTTTGAAAAGGCGGACTACAGCTGTGTTTTTGACGGTTGTTCCTGTGCATACACACATCTGACATTGCAGGTTCGGCTCCTTGGCTAAACATTATCAGAGCGGCAGGACTGATAATCACAGAAGCATAATTCAAAAAACATGGGATCGTTGTCCACCTGCACCGATGTTTTCACTGCGTTCTTTTGAAGTAAAGAGAGAGTAATTTCCAAATAACTTCACATATAGCAACTATTTTATTCATTGTTTATTTTTCTTCCGATTTCGCAGTTGCCTCAGCTTGCTCTGTTAGTAAATGACTTTATTTTCTTTTTTCTCTTATTCCACGGCTAAATTTGCAGGAAAAGTGGAGTAAACTATAAAAATCAGTCGAAGTAACGGGTGCAATTAATATTGCTCGTAGATTTATGGTTTATTTGTGCTGTTTATTGACAGGCGGTTAATTGCTTTTT
The DNA here is from genome assembly GCA_030143305.2 of Amblyomma americanum. Classification (NCBI taxonomy): domain Eukaryota; kingdom Metazoa; phylum Arthropoda; class Arachnida; order Ixodida; family Ixodidae; genus Amblyomma; species Amblyomma americanum. The sequence goes on along the minus strand of JARKHS020025131.1, from coordinate 62,998 downwards.
TTATTTTCCAGCTGCTCTAAACAGCATCAAAGCTACAATGCGAATACACACAAGCACCGCTGCGATCCGCCACTGGAGGCAATAATGACAAGAAAGTAAATGTTAAATGCCAGTGACAAAGATTTCACATCGTCGCAACAATTTTTTTGCGCATCCATATTTTTGTTCAAACAAATCTTTATGCAGATATGCGATTCTTTGTGTGAGACAATGATATAAATATGATATTTGGAAATGTCGTGTGCCTCCTCTTCGCGTGATATTAACTGAAAATAGGTTCAATGTTCAAGTTTATCCACCAACGACTCGGAGCATAGCCAGACGGGCAATCGCAATTCTTCTCTGAAAAATTACGACAACCGTCAGCGCTTACTTTCGTCGCTCTCGCGAAGAAGCTCGGTATATACGATGGATTTGACTTTGCGCTTTCTGGCCGTCAAACCCTTGCTTCTCGTCTCTATTCTTAGTGACGGTTCGAGATCTGAGGCGGGTTTCTCGCCAGGAATGAAGGCTATAGTGCCGAATTGCGGTTAATCGACAGAAAATTATCTTAGTATATTCAAAGCAGTTTAACGTTTAGGACTATAGCCGCAGTATAAAGGTTTTGCCAATAACTCAATAAGAAAAAACCCCGAACAAATGCTTGGCAAGCGGTAAATAGATTCTGCTGCTGCCTCGTAAGTTTTCTCTCATTTGAGATAAGATTTTCAAGGCGCTGATACCTAGACTTTCCAAGATTCTGATTGGTCCAGTCAGTGTCAAGTACCCGTAGAGACGTCAGGCGGCTTCCTATTCGGCCACATTCAGTGACAGCTGTGACGTCAGCTCAGGGTCCTGGCATTATCTACACGCAGGAGCGTTAGTTTGTCATTTCTATTTTGCGAAGGAATTCTTGGCTGCTTGCAGACATAACATGTTTTAGGACACAAAGTAGTAAAAGTTGCCCGGTGACTGTGAGTGATCTGTATTTTTGTGCCTGAATGGTGTGCCACCGACAGGCAATCGCTGTACCGACCAAGGCACCAATCAGCGAGAGAACAGCAACACTACCAAGAAGACCATGCGGGAATGCCTTGAAAGCTCATTCTCAGTGGAGGCTATGGATGGGCCACCAACACTATACGCGCATGTGTCTTACTCAGCTGTAGGAGATCACGACGAGACGGAACGTTGAACCACGTTTTGGAAGGAGCCACGCCACCAGATCCGGAAAAATATTTGCATTCGACAGCAATGCAGTTGAAGAGGAGTTGTTCCTTTCACTCACCGCTGCAGGCTGTAAGCAAAGGGGAAGATGGAAAACTTAGCAGAATTGTAAGGAAATAGTCTCAGACTGCAACAAATGCTCAGTGGTGGACGTCTCCCCTCCGCTCGTCTCATCTCAATCTGTTGGTTGTTGGCATCGCTCCGCACAACGTCTTTCGACAAAGAGGCACAGCGTGGAACTTCTTCCATTGAGTGAAGGTAAACGGTACCGCCATCGTCTTCTAGGCAGCTGGTCCCTCATGGGCGCAACGATCAACCGGCCACAGTCACAAGTTATTATATAGATGCACTGGTTGCAATTCCTCGTTTGTAACATGATGTATGCACATCTCTTGTCTTGGAGACAGCCTAAAAGGTGCCGCTATCGCCGAAGTGCACCAGGCGCCCGCACCACACCCGTGTTGAATCGTTCGCTTTCAAAATACGATGACGCTGCGTGGTGTTTCTGCTGTCGACCAGAGGCCGCTGAACTGAGCATGCTCCTTAGCCGCCTATCGGTATGCTCCGCGACAACCGCAGCACGCAGCTTACCCTTGTTTTTGGCCTTTCAATTTTCCTGTAAACAAGGCCGAAATTGACGCGTTGAGCAAACGAAAGAGACGACACATACGGGTCGCTGACTGAGCAAAGCGAACGCGAGGCCAGTAGGGTGGTTAGAAAGGAAGCCCTTTTACTTTAGATTTAGAACACGGGTCCAACACTATGCATGTATATTCGAGTTTAGGTCTAATTGTTGAAGAATAACAGAGTAGCTTAACGTTAGAATGGGCATTTTTATTTAATGTCTTAAGCAGCACAATTTTCAAAATACACCAGAGCAGTATTGTTTATGTGCAAGATCCACGATAGATTGCTGCTTATGTTTACTCCTGGGTATTTGTAATTTGATAGTTGTTGAACAGAGAGAGAGCCTAGTTTATATTTGTAGCTATGACGGATGACTTTCCGGGTTATCGGCATGTAAACAGTTTTATCAGCATTCAGAGCCATGTACCATCATTCTAACCGTCCCAAAATATTGTTGAAATCAGTGTCCAGGTCACTTTGGTCTTTCTCCTTTGTAACTTCTCTGTATAGAATGCAATACTAAGCGAACAATCCAAACAATCCAATCTGCATTAGCGGATTAACAGCTTGAACAATATCATTGACATACAAGATGAAAAGGAGAGGGCCCCAAACACTTCCTTCGGGAACACCAAGAGAGCCTGAAAGTTGTCCAACCACTTCAAAAACTGTTTGTGGTCTTTTAATTTTCACAAGTTCATGTCACGAATATATTAAGAATTCCAATTTCTTTCATTTTAAACGTTAGTTTATGATGAGAAACTTTGTAAAATGCCTTGCTAAAATCCAAAACTATTTCATAAATTTGGCGCTTATTACATAACAGCAAGCAAATTAAGTTATTACTGTAATTAGCTGCGTTACCGTCTTTTTCTAATACTATGCTGGAAGCTAGTTAGCACGAGATTTTTTTTCTCAATACTAATTCATGCAGTGTGCAACAATATGTTGTAATAGCTTACACCACGGGGACGCCAATGATATAGGATTGTAGATCTGCAAAAGAAGACGGTCCCCTTTTTATTATAAACGGCAACAATCCAGGATATTTTTTTACTCATCAGGTGTTTCTCCTATTGACATTGAAGCACAAAAAATTTCACATGAAATTTAGCCAAAGATTCAACATAGCATCGTAGAAATGCATATGGAATGTTGTCAGGGCCGCATGACGTTTTGGATTTCTGGTTCAGTAACGTGGAAAAGATCCAGGGTTTAAAAAGAACTTCCATTCGGCGAGATAATACACTCGGCTTATGTCGGTACATGTTCCTGTGGCAGAAAAACACATTTTAGAAATAAAATAAAAAGCTAAGCAATAGACTTTGGATCACCTTCCGTAGTGTAGTTCGCCGAAATTTGTTGCGCTCCTTTGATTTTTTAAATAAGATAATTTCAAACATATTTGGCTGGGTTCTTACAAGGATTTCAAGAGATTTGTTGGAGAAATAATCTTTTGAATCACGTCAGGCATGTGTTAGATTGTCCAGCGATTTCTTGAGCACTTCAGGATCTGCGCGTTTCTTCGTGTGCCGTTTTACTCTTCGCCGAGCTCATTTGATTTATATTGCGTGTCATCCATGGGGCTTTCCTTCTTTTCTTGTAGTGCCTGCTCGGTACAAAAGTTTTACGCAATTTAAACAAATTTTTTAAAAACTGTCCCAGCGTGCGCAGACATCGCATCATCGAAATCAACAAGGCAAGTTTCCAGATGTTCAATGAGAGGTGCGTCATTGGCACGCGAATAATCTTTAAAGTAGCGTGGCGATCAGTGTTTCTTTTTGTTTGCCGTACTAGAGGAAATGAAGCACTAACAAAATGTTGATCACACAGCCATTGTTCCACAGAAGTACAAAGATACAGAATGTCGCTAGGGACGAACAGCAGATTTGACAATGAATTAGTGGAAACCACTTTGTGGGTTGGTTCTCGAACTTCTTTCGTCAGGTTGTGTGTAAGCATTTATTTAAACAATACATTGGCTTGCTTTGAGCAAGCACAGAGGCACTCAAGAAGTTCCCAATCCATAACTGGCAAGTTGAAGTTGCCCATCAACAAAATTTTACCCTTTTGTTACTGTGACATACAATTTTCTGGTTTATTAAGAGGTCGGCTCGAGATTTAGGAGGGCTATAAAGAGCATGTACATCAAGGTTTTCTCCCAAACAGGACAGTTTCACACATAGGAATTCAATATCATGTACGTGATCATTAAAATGGCCTCAATTTGTTTCTTAATTAGGACAGCCACTCCACCACACCTAGATTCTCTGTCTTTTCGAAATGCAGTGTAAGAAGCCGGAAAAACGTCCTCATCATTCACCTCACTGTGAAGCTATGTCTCAGTGATCACTGTTACGTGCGGATCATGGTGTAACAGTGTTATTTCGAGCATGTCTGTCGTATTAACTAAACTACGCGAGTTATGTTTAATACGCGCAGATGTTTGCTCTGATCTATTTTATTTATTTATCTACAGACGACTACAAACCGAATCGGTTCAACCAGGAGAGGGTACATACATTTTTAGTAAGCACTATGCTTTAGGATCGGCAACAATTTGAAGTTACAATTTACAATAAGAAAACATAATAAAAAATAAACAATGTTACAAAGCAAATTAACTTTGTGAAATACATGCCCCAAACACAGGCACATAGACAAAGAAGCTCACTATGCACTGTTAATAATCATTTCTAGCCATACAGACAGATATATAGGCTCTCAAAATGTCCAAGAAAGAAGAGGTGAATCATGAGGCAGGTATTCCAGTAGGATATTGTTTTCGGGAAAAATGAATATTTCTAGAAATTCGTGGGGGCAAAAATTGGCTGGATATTATGACTATGTTCATGTCGCCAAAGTCAGGTTGTGTCCCAATTCGAAGTAGTTCTGTGGCTGAATGCCTAGTTTTTGAAAATACAAAGAGTGAAAAAAAGCGCAGCCGGGCAGCCTTTCTTCTTCCAGCGAATTGCTCAAGGGCGGCCTGATGTCACATGGCGGACGGAGACATCCCTTCTCTTATACCAGGTATACATGAGATTTAGTGCTAATCACTCATTTTTTCTAATTTTCTCACGTTGATTGGGGTGTGTGGGTCCCACATTATGCGAGCGTATTCAAGAGTAGGTCTTACAATTCATTAGTACGCTTCAAGAATTGCCTAATTTATGTTTTAAGAAGCCTAGCGATTTCCTTGCGATGGAGCAGATGTTGGAGATATGGGAGGACCGTTTAAAATAAGATGTCAAAGTCACGCCCAGGTATCTGTATTCTTCCACTTGGCTATTTATGTTATTCGCAATGCCATACGTAAATTTCAATTTGTTGATATTATTCGAAGCTAATGAACGAACGGTTTTGTTATAATTAATTTTCATATCCGGCTTGTTACACCAGTCTTAAAGATGCTGCCAGTTCGAATTTAGGACAATTTGAACGAATACAGAATGAATGTTTTTAAAAATATTGCATTCATCGGTGAATAACCTGGCCAACGTCTTTAGTTCCGGATAAACTAACAATTCGTTAATGTAAATATTAAATAAAACAGGCCGCAGGACTGAGCCCTGAAGAGCACCTGAAAGAACATCTAGGAAGCGGGAGCAGTTGCCTTCAGCTTCCACATATTGTTTTCTACTTTGTAAATATGACATAACCCAAGCGTTGATATAGGAAGAGATACCTATTTCTTTCATTTTAGTTATTAATTTAGAGTCAGGAATCCTATGTAAAGCCTTGGAGAAATCCATAAAAATTACATCTACCTGATCGCCACTGCCGAAAGTTTTTGTTAGCTTAAGTACAGTATCAAATAGTTGTGTAGTAGTGAAAAAACGTTGCAGGAAGCCATGTTACGTGTTGCTAATTCTTTCACTCCTGTCTAAAAAACTATTAAGGTATTTCAGTACAATATGATAGATTAATTTGCAAGGAATAGAAGTGAGAGAAACTGTGCAGAAATCATTGATTTTCGGTGGATTTCTTTTCTTTAATACGGGTGCAACACGCGCAACACGCCAGTCGAGGGGTGCGACGCCTGACTCTACAGATTTTTGTAAAATTCCGGCGAGCAATCTAGTCAGAATTTCTGCATACCATTTAAAGATTGCTGCGGGAATATTATCAGGGCCGGCTGATTTTTTCGGATCCAATCGCAATACAGGTTCGGTAACACCTTCCAAAGAGAGGGTAGCGTTGCTTGCGCCATCGCTAAATGACGTATTATCAATCCTCGCATTAGGTCTGAAAATACGCTTTGAAAATGGAGATTGGACCTCTCTGCCATTGTTTTTGGCCTTGACAACGTTCCGGTCAACCGTTACTTGCTCTAAATTTTTTTGTCCTTATTGGACAGGTACAGCCAGAATGTTTGAGAATTTTCCGTTGCGAAACGACCAATTGTCTCAGAAAAATACCTGTCTCTTGCTTTCGCTATCTACGCTAGAGGGAGGTGCTTTACTTTTTAATCAGTAACGCGATTCTACTCTTTTTCTTCCGCAGCGCTTGATTTTCCGTTTTAATTGTATTAGTTCTCGGGTTAAACAAGGGTTTGTTCTCCCTAGTTTATTTTTTCCGGTACAAGTTTTAGTATGCAGTAATCGCAGAGGTATTTAAACCTCGTCCACATTGCATTTCCATCGTCCTCACAAAACGATGAGAGGGCATCTTCCAGAAAATGCATAATGCGTGGGTTGTCAAAATGTCAAAATGTCTCCGCGTCAAAATGTCTCCCACGTTATATTTTTTGGCATGCACGTTCCCAGATGGCGTGGGAGTATGCAGGTAACATAGACAGTTTGCCTTCAGAAATGCCCTCGTAAACGTCAGTAATGCAATTTTTCATGCCTGCAGAACATGAAATAAGGTCTATAATTGAAGCTGAACTAGTTACGCGTGTAGGAGAGTGTACAGACTGGAATAGATTATACGCCAACAATATATCAAATAAAACGTCTCAACTGCGCGCACCGGGGGGACTAAAATTCATGGTGCCCCAATCAATGTGGGAAAGATTAAGATCGCCAGCAATTATGTTATTCTGATTTGAACACTTTTCTGGGTAATCATACAATTCCAGCAGATATTCTGGTCCCTCCCCAGGAGCCCTATATATTCCGACAATAGTAATTTGGTGTCCTGAGTACATAACCCTAAACGAAAAGCTTTCATGATAAGTGGAAACTTCGAGCAAAAAGATAGAAGAGAATCCAGCTTTCATGAGAGTCGCAATAGCGCCATCCTTCGTGGCGCGGTCCTTTCTGTAGCATGCGTATGAAGGCGGTACGGCGCAGCAATCAGGATCTTCGCCATGAAGCCAAGTTTCAGTTGTAATCGCCACATGTGGATCATAGGAGAATAGTAAGTGTACGAGTCGGTCTTGGCTATTGCACAAACTTTGCACATTAAAACATATTAGCGGAAGTGAATTTCCGCGACGTGTGTGGTGGTATATGTTCGTCGATCTTGGGACGTGTGGGCTGCTTTGTGCAGCAATACCCTGCAGTTTGTCTGCTCGACCCACGCATAAATGTTACCATTTACATGCACTTTGTTGTAGGCGAGCTTTATTATGTCACCGGGACGTCCTTCGCTCTAATAGCATTGCCGAAGCAGTTTCCTTATATTTAAAGTTAACTAAGAGTAGTCGTCAGATATTGAAAATCCGGAATCTTTCAGTTTGTGGCCATTCGTAAGTACGGCTATATATTCGTTATAGTCGTGGAGACGAAGAATAACAGGGCTTGGTTGATTATCGCGCTTTTTGTCAATTCTGTGTATACGTTTCAGAGAATCAATATTCACTCCTAGTTGTTCTTTGGAAACGACTTGAAGAAATTTCTTTTTTCAAGATCAGACCGAGTTTTTCAGGCATCTTCATTTATTCCAATGACTAGAGAGTTATTCCTACTAATGCGGTCCTCAAAATCTCTCAGTCGTTTTTCCTCTGCAGCCAAAACTTTATGTAAGCGAGGTACTGTTTCCTCAAGTTTTAGTATCTTTTCTTCGCCTGCTGGGTTATTGTGAGCACTTCGTCTAGTTTGGACAGCTTTTCTTAATTTCTGCAAGGGTAGCGTCGCGCTTTTAATGACCAAGTTTCAGACCATTTAGTTCTGCCAAGATTGTGCGCAGTGTGGGCTCATTGTCACAGCTAGGACTGGGATTCGTTTTCACATCACCACATAATAGAAGTAGGAACACAGACCAACATTCATCAAGAATGGTTATGCACGTCCGAGGGCACTGCAGCATCACAAGACCATAGCAACTGGCACGTAAAAAATGGTGTAAATAGTGAAAACTGACCTGCACAACGAGCGATGCGATGTATGACAAGTTTTCATGAACGCTGCCGACCCTGTGAGCCCAAGGTGGTTGCTTACAGCCTTTATAGGGGATTCGATGATGTCACTGCCCTGTGGTTCCAGTGCAGTGAACCGCTGCTTGTCTTGCCGTTGTCCAGATGACCGACAGAAGTAGCAGTTTCCCAAGCATTTCTTGTTGCAAGGTTCCGGCGGCGCCTGCTCCGTGGACGCCGGGTGCGCAGAACATGGCAGCGGCCGGAAAAGAAGGAGCGCCTGCACAACGAGCCATGCAATATTCAACATGTTCCGATGAACGCTGCCGTGCTCGTCATGCCTTGCCCTGCTGATCTACTCTCTCATCCGAGTAGACTTTCTTTACTTGTTTATTTTGTGATTCATCCCAGAAGAACATATATTTATCCGCTTTTAGCTTATCATGAAGAATTGTGACCTTCTGTTCTTGACCCCTCTCTTCTTTCGGGCTCTCGCGCAAGAGATTTCACTTCTTGAGCGTAGATTCGGAATAACCATTCTGAATTTACAATCCCGAGCTTTTTAGTTTTGTTACATTTTCTATTGTTTTCTTTTTTGTACAAAACTGTATCAGTAGAGAATAACAGGCCGGTTGTCTTTCATACGCCCCAATCTATGAATGCACTCGATAGATTGTCAACTGACTTAAAACTTGCAATCGAAAACTTATTTCAATATTTTAGCTTTCATCGTACCTTCTGCTCCGTCAGGTTCCTCATTAGTACCGTGAAAGATTAGGATGGACCGTCTGCTTCGATCTTTGAGCTCGGTCTGCTTTTGCCTTCGAAACCCATTACATTCTCAATTGATTTCAAGGTTGTGTGTATTTCCTGGGGCTGCTCAGTGAAGGTTGATGTTTCGTTTAGCTTTTTCTTCTTTTTTTTGTGCTAGGCTCTGCAGATCACTCACCATATTTTCACTCTTAACTACCTCTGCTTTTATTTCACTGATTTCGGGTTGAAGAGACAGCTGGCCGCCTAATATTTGCTCAGTATCTTCCTTTTAGGTCGGGCTAGGATTATTTTCGATTTCACCACAAAGAGCGACTTGCAAGCAATAAAACTTTCATATACTAAGCCAAGACATCGGCAGTGGCACGGCAGGACCACAATACCTCGGCAATCAGTACGAATGCTGCACGAAAAGCAACCAACCTGCAGAGCGTAGAACAGCGGCCTCGTAAGCGTCATGTTGGGGCCACCTCCGCCGTGCCCACTGAGAGCGAAGTCCTGCTTTTCTTATATACATGTTGGCTGCGAGGACGTCACAGTGCGATGGATGAATGTAGTCGTTGGAAGAACAGTGTCATCAAATGACGACACCCAATCTTATGCGTTGTCGATAAAAAGTTGATTTCATCGAACCACACTTCTCCACTATTTACAAAGTAAATATTTTGTAGGCAGTGGACAGTAAGCTGATCGGTCTGTGATATTTAAGCTCTTGGCGTCTCCTTTCATATGGATTAAGATAATGTTTCCGTTCTCCCATGCTTAAAGAAACATAAATGCGGTCTCTGACCATGTCATGAAATTCAAAGACGTTTCGGAACCTCGTACGGGTTCCTTGATCACTTCCATGCTTCTGGTTCGCTCGCTGTCATAAGGCATTGCGTATACATGATGGCTAGTTTTTCTAGCACAACCTCCTCTCCGTCCTTCAGCAGATCTTTTGTTACCGGATCCTCACCAGCTGCTTTTCACCTTTGCATTGTTCCTAAGGCTTTCTTTACTTCCTCTTTCATTTCTACTTTCGTTCTGCAAAATTATCATACAACAATTAGGCCGAACACAAGTGTTTTTCAAGTTCCTTTCAGAAAATGAACGGTAGTTTACCATTATCTCCTTAAGGGCAAAGTATACAACAGCTTCCCCTTACCGGTACTTACCTAGTGTGCAGAACCATGGAAACTAACCTAAACGGTGCAGCTTAAGGACATCGCAGTGAGCGACGGAAATAAAAATGTGCGCAACGCTAAGAGACCGGAAGCTGACAGTGTGGGTGAGAGCCCAAACGCGGTTAAATGATATCCTAAACGAAATTCGACTATGAAACGCGTTTGGGCAGGGCATGTATTGCAAAGACACGGTAACAGCTGGTTTTTAGGTTTAGCATAGAAGATTCAAAGATAACGCAAGCATAGCTTGAGATCAAGAAGTTTCCGGGCATAGGGAGGGCGCAGTTGGCAAAGTACAGTGTTAATTGGACAGACACGGCAGACGCCTTTGCCCCGCAGTGGGCGTAGTCAGGCTGATGATGATGATGATTACGCTTTGATCTGGCAGCGTTATTTCTTTCGAACATGTTACGGCGACATCAATATTTAAAGGTGCGCTTATGCACTTTTCCGGCCGGTACGATGCAAATATAAAACCGTTTAAACTTGTGTGGCCCAGAGTTACCATCAGTTTGCACTTGATCGATCCCTTAGAGTGCACTACAAAGCCCTCAAATTTTTATAGTTGGAACAACCCGAAGTTCACAATGCCCCGTTATTTACTATTGTAATAAGAAATACCTGCCCTCCTCCACAGAATATTTAGGAAAAGGAGGGCGAATAACGTAAGACTGGTTAAGTTTGAGGAGGGCTTTGCCCTCCCGCTATCTTTTTTATGTAAATTCATGTGTACCCCACCCCTTACGTAAAAACCTGCCCACGGGTGTCTTTGAGATATTGGAAATAATAAAATACATTAGGTCAAGTAACCCTGTAACCTCATTATACCTACGCGCTGGATTGTTAGCTAAGTCCGCACAGTAGCAGGTGTCACTTAAATTAATTATTTTTCATTAGACGCCGCTAAGCAAGAGCAACGTGGCTTCCCCAAACCCCAAAGGTGGCAACACGTGTCATCGCAGGGCACTGCCATATCGTCTATTCTTTATACGAGTTCGCCACGTGTGGCATGATACATCCAGAAATCTACGCATGTTAAGTAGAGAATAATTAGTCCATTATATAATGACATTACCCTCTCAACGCTAACGCGTCATACATTTAAAGTACAGCCTAAGTGTAACTTCCAATTTTTAGAGCGTTGTTTTGTCCCACTAGTTGGGGTAGCTACTCAATCCCTGCCATCTGATCGGACGGTTATATGAAGCTTTCTGGCTTCAGCCCCTAAGTGCAAAGGCCTCTGATATCTCTTTCTCCTACAATGGTTCTTAGGCTCCTGAGCAACTGGGTCCTATTTCGTCAGAACTCCAGCATCAACACTTCCCGGCAGCCCCTCCTGAAAGCGGGGTCAATCTGAAAACGTGAACTGCAGATATGGTTAAAGCTGCCTGCAGGCGCATACTGCACGGGAGGAGGGTGAACCAAAGCTTTTCTATTGTCATGTGTAGCACACCGTGCACAATTTACATGGAGCCAGCGTTCACACACACTTCCTCTCGGCTCGGTCTGTGCGCAGATGAGAGGGGATGCGATGGCGTCGCGGTGGAGGCTACGCGAATCCGTTCAGAGTTAGAACTGTCTGCTGCTTGGCACCGTGTTATGTAACACTGCAGCGCGCAGCAAGTGTGTTCGGAAAGTGAACGGGAGGGCTACCGGCTTTTCACGCGTAAGCAGTCTCATGTGTCCGTATCCCTTTTTTTTACCTGAGCAGGGGGAGGTGTGTACTAATGCAAGCCTCAGTAGCACGCAGTGGTTCGCATCAATGCACGTAAACCTGCGAAGAAAAATAAAGTGCATCTGACATTCGAGCCTATGAGATACACCTCTCCTGCTATTTACCAACAAAAAAAAACGAAACGGAGTCGCCAAAGAAAGAAATAAAAGTATCATACAGATTTCCAGAATAAATAAACAGCAAACAAAAATGAAATACATAAGTTTTTAGTGTTTTAATGAATTGGGTTTGAAAGATATAAACAAAAAAGCTGCATTTTCGGAATGAACACAGGTTTTCTGGATATCTCATATATTGCTCTACAAAGTTACGTGCCGAAATTGACTGGTATTATTCGTTAGGAAGTTGTCTAACAATCTGTGGCCGCACGTACCATAAGGCCACGTAGGGTGCTACAAGCTGCAGTTCTAGACGTATTTCGTTCGCTGCAGAAAGCTTTGCAAACACACCCATAAGCACTGGACACACTGCGTCCGCCACATTAAGGTGGAGAACTCCCACAAAAGCTCAGTAGAGAATTCCCGGGTCGGGGGGTCCAAAGGATAACTCTATAAGCGTAATTAAAAACAAGTTTGAATCGTTTTCCACCTCAGACGTGTTCACTTAGTTCTTTTTAAATAAAAAGAGCATGATGCACAAATAATTTCACATATGGGATTATTTTCTTCACTTTGGGTTGTCCTTCAACTTCAGATGTGGCCTCGGGGCGTTCTGTTTAGTAGATCGCTTTTTTAGTAAACTCTTTGCTACTCTCGTTTCCCATGATTACTTTTGCACACAGATCGTTCTGATAGATAGATAAAGAGGAAGAAGGAAGGAAGGAATCTTAACCAGAATGGTGTCCCGGTTGGCTATCCTGCACTTGGGAGGAGGGATGAGGCGATTGAAGAGAGAAATGAAGAAGAGGTTAGGAAGGCAGCCAAAATTTGTCAAGATTATTGTGCATTCAGCAGAAACCTGGGGAAGTAGCGGGTGATATATTGCTGATCGACTAAAAGTTCTTGTACAGTTTATTAACACACGGAGAATAAATAAATGAAAACTGTTCAGGAAAGGAAATGGTACAGTAATTAACTCACGTCTCAGTGAACACCCGAGCTGTGCCGTAAGGGAAGGAAGGAAGGTGGGAGCGAAATAAGAAAGGAAAAAAGGCAAAGAAAGAAAGAAGCAAAAGAAAGGAAGAAAGGAAGAAAGAGGTGCCGTAGAGGAGGGCTCCGGAATAATTTCGACCTTATTGCGATCATTAACGTGCACTGACATCCCGCGATCGAAACGCGGCTCCCGCGGCCGGGCACGAACACCGTGAACTCTGGCTCAGCACCCAAACGCCCTAACCAATGCCTCAGCGCGGCGGGTCGACGAATGGCCTCTTTCAAGTCTCCGGCCGCCCAAAGTTCAGCTTTTATTCACCAAAGATGCCGAGCTTTCCTACCATGGCGAAGAGCACTTCTGCTGTAACAAAGCTATGAAAATACTGAGGTCTTCGTTTCGGCACGTTCGTAAAGAAGCTGTTAAATACCAGGGATGTACAGTTGTGTTCTCTGGACGTCTAACCGTGACTTCTGTCTTTGCCCAGAGTGGCGGCAAGAGGCGCATGGCGGGTTTCCCCGCTGGAATGACGACGATGTATGCGGCTACCGGATGCCGGTTGATCGGGAAAGCAAAAAGTCGGAGTGTTTATAAAACAGTTTGACTGTCAAGAAATGATAGCCGCAATATCAAGGATGTACCGACAACTCGATAGAAAGACCACCGATGAATGCTCGCGAAGGGGTAAACAGCCTCTCCTGGCAATTAGCACGTTTTTTCTCCAAGGACCGAGGTTTTTCCTCGGCGATCAAATCTAGTCTTGCCGTGGTGCCGATTAGTAGATCTACGTTGAATGCCCGTGAAGATGTGCGGCGGTCTCTCATTCGGCACATTCAGCGGCAGCTGTGAGGTCAGCGCACGGTCCCCGCCGGAGCTTCAGGTAGGAGTCTTAGCTTGCCCGTTCTGTTTTCCGAAAGAAATTCTCTGGCTGCTTCCAAAACATGGCATCTCTTTAGGGCATAACGCACTACAAGCTGCCCTGTTACTGTGAATGATGTGTATTTCCACGCCTGAATGATGGGCCACGGGCAGGCAGTCCCGAGAGAGCAGCACCATTTTCAAGAAACCCAATCGGGAGCGCGCTGTGAGCCATTTCTCAGCGGAGGCTACGGATGGGCTACCAACGCGATAGGTTCGCGCGGCATTACTCAGCGGCAAGAGGTCGCGCTGAGACGGAGCGGTTGAACGAAGCTTTCAAAGCAGCCATGGCGCCAGTACCAGAAAAACCTTTGCCTTCGACCAGCAGCGCGGTGGAACCGGAGTAACTTCGTACACACGCTGCAGCAGGCTTTAAGCAAGAGGAAGGATGGAAAGCTTAGAAGAATTGTCTCAGACTGCAAGAAAGCCTCAGAAGTAGATGCATCCTCTTCGATCCCGTCACGTCAACCGATTGGTGGTTGGCATCGACCGCCTCGGCGCTGCGCCCCGCACAAAGTCTCTGGACCTAGAGATATTGTCTGGAACTCCTTCCCTTGAGTGAAGGTAAATGATGCCGCCATCATGCCTTCTCGTGTCTCTTGTCCCTGCATAGGCGCCACGATCAGCCCGCCAGTCACACGTTCCTCTATAGATGCACTCGCTGTAATTACTTGTAATAAGGAAGTAATTACTCATTGACATCCACCCCGCCCGAGCGCAGCCATACGGCTACAAAGAAAAGCTATACAGCTTTTTCAGAAAGTTCGTAGATAAAGAGCTTTTTTTCTTTAACTACGAAGTTTCTGAGAAAGTTACATTGCTTTCCTGTGTAGCCGAATGGCTGCGCTCGGGTGGGGTGGATGTCAATGAGTAATTACTCCCTTATTACTAATCTACTTCACCTTGGGGATTCCCCTAAACATCTGACCAACGCTGTAAATACTTGTTTGTAACAGTAGTAATACCCATCTCTGGCCTTGGTCAGAGTCAAAAAAGCATCCGCAGCACGCCGTTGTCAGTCGTTCGGACATTCAGAGCACAAAGACGCCGCCCGGAGTTCTTCCTGTAGGCCAGGGGCCGCTGTAACTAAGCGTGCTGCTCAGCCGCCTGTAAGCACTGACTGCTCGGCCGCCACACTTTGCAGCTTTGCCCCGTTTTTGGTGTTTCAGTTTTCAGTAAGACTAGAATAAAATAGTTTGTAGAGAGAGAGACGCAAACAAAAGATACGAGACACACAGGGCGCTCACTGAGAACTGAAATATAAAGGCAAAGCGAGGCAGGACAGCGGCGTTAAAAAGGGGGCCCGAGGGTGTGGGCAAAGGTAGCACAACGTTCCTTTTCGAGGAGTTCCGGTGAACGGGAAGCAGTAATAAATGCGAGTGAGTTCCACACGAACACGGAAACTGAAAACACTGCTGACGCGATAAAGATGGCGGGCATTGATGTCAACTACCGCGGACGGGAGCAGTCGAACCGTTGAGATATATATGAACTCGTTCTGAAGAATGTTCATGGAAATAACGTAGGTCTTATTTTCCTGTCATCAAGAATGCGAGGAGAATTAATGCACCATGCGCCCTCTGGTGATTCTGCACGAGAAGCATTCCGGAAGAAAGAGCCGCACCTACGAAAGATAGGTGTAGCCTGCTCCACTAACATTAAAAGGTGTAGGTGTTCGAAACATCCCGGAGGCAGCCGTCCAATTTTATGAGCAGTTAAATCGATTTCAAAGTGCTGTAATTAATTCGGCACCGCAGGCGAATGGTTCGCATGAGCAATTAGCACCAGTAGTGGGCACGCAATACTTTGGCCTCCAAGACAAACTAAGTGGAAAAATTTCCGCTCATCGATTATGTATAGTGGCCTGCACAGCACTTAACAGCAGGGCATATGACCATTAAAACATTATGAGGTCCAATAACTTAAAAATTCCTTAACAATTGGCTGTGAAACGTAGGTCGTTGAAAGTATCTGAGCTCTTGTGAACCGCCGCGTCTTGAGATATCGAAACAACGCAAGAAGAGACATCGAATTAATGAGTAAAGCAAACACATTCCGCCATTATTTAGCTGAGGGAGTACAAGTCTCTTGCACTTCCTCAGTTCGATGCGCTTTCCCATAAGGAAATACGCTTATGTCTGTTTCTCTGTGAGCCCGCTGTTCTCACCTCACCTATGTTTAAGGAGCTTTGGTGACACGATTAGAGATCGCTTCCAAGCCTTCGCCATAAGAGCACTGTAACAGCTGACCCATGCTCACCAGCGAATAGCTGTCAATTCCCAGGATCAACGTGGCGGCACCTAAAACGTGTGTATGAGGGTAGGAGAGTTAAGACGCCTAATCTCGGAGGTAGGAAAACGCCTTCTTTTACAACCCCTCGTTACGTGACTGCGCTTGGTAGCTCTCATTAAAATCAATTTGGAAGAAGTCCTGCTTCATGCAGGTTTCTCTCTCGCATTGCAGATTTTTTATACGTGCGGAGCCGCCACGGTGGCGTAGTGTTATGGTGCTCGGCTCAAGTCACTGACCGCGGGGATCCCACTTCGATGGAGGCAAAATATAGAGGCACGTGCAGTGTGCAAAAGACCCCCACGCTGTCAAAATTTTCTGTAGCTATCCGCTACTGCGCCGCCAGTAGCCTAAGCTACTTCAGGAACGTTAAATTTCATAAATCTTGAACCAAACCTCTATACAACCTGAAAATTTTATTCCGTTACCGACTGGCCTCAGAGGCCATCTTGACTACGTCAGAATTCTGTCCGATGCACTGCGACATTAAGGTTCAGCCAGAAAGCGTAAGGCCAAAGCCACGATGACATTATTATAAACCATGCCACGGGACACGAAGGGAATTCACGTTTCTCTAAAGCTACATGGGATAAAAGTGCTTTCAAATCAAAGGCAAATACAGTTTGGAAGCCCGTATGCAAAGTGCCGAGGTTTGGCACCATGCGACATGTAACTGTGTGGCCTAAATTGAAACATGATAGTCAGGAAGAATGCGAGGGACAGGTTGTTTTATGTATTCTGCGCGAACTCTCTTTACCGCAGCACTATCTGCCTCCACGAAAGCTTGAAGCTGATCTTTGTAATCCATAGTGAGCTATATCCCTCGCACTGCAAGAGCAGCACTTTAAACATTTGGTGCAAGACAAACATGGGACTTGAACTCTCACGAGGACCCTCATGCCAGTAAAATATAAAAATGGGAGTGTTGGAGTACTTGAGAGCATTGCTCTTTAAATGTGCAGCAGACTGCCGCTCAAAGTTCAGAGCAAAAATGTCTCCTTTTCCGCATGCGAAGTCTCATGCTGGTGCCGTTTTCCTGGCCACTCACACTTAGTGCACATGATGTGCAGCCCTCTCCTGGGGTTGGTTTTGTTTGTCGTATGAACCTGTTGTTAAAATCAATGCAGGAAATGCTTTCCCAGTTGATCTGCAGTTAAGCTTGTCCTTTGCCAACTGCTACCATACTTTTTTTCATAGATTCCCTAGTCTCAGTTCGGCCACGTGACTGCGACCCATTAATGCTTCCCCTACTCTTGGAGTCCACCCGGATTTTAGCGTGGTATTGTTTTCTCTGCATGTACTGTTTATCTCTTCTCAGCCTAATCAGCTGTGCTCTTGCTGTTGTTTAAAGTGGTAGAGGTGCAAATTTTAAACGCTAACAATTTTAATTTCTTTACTGCACATAAGCAAGTACGTTCTAGGCAAGTTTCAATCACAGGTGCTCTGTGGAGCACATGATTTTCAATATTGGCCTAGGAGCCGCTTCATCCTTCCACCTGTATTAAGTGATTGAAATCCCAAGCGGCACAGGTCATCGGCCCAATATTGCAACAGGATGGTCCCATCCTGGTTCTGTGTAGGCCGGCATTTGCCAATACGGCTCCAATGTTGTGCCAGTCACTTGTGCTGCTTGGGATATCATCGAAATCACCTGTCAAGTCAGTGCTTGCTGGCGATGCGGATGGGGACCGGCTAGTTGGCGCAATCTGTTAGCATTGCACCTGTCTGTCACACTGAGAAAAATTTCTGTGGTAACTCTAGATTTATACAGCAGTAATCATGGCCAGGTATTCAGTGGTGGGAAAGGCTTTCTAACGAGCGACACTGACGAGACTTGGATAGTCACTCAGGCTGGCCTTGGCAGATCAGATGTCCCCGATGTCACCGATGTTGTCACCGATGAGACAACAGACTGAGTAGCCTTTGTGCTTTATCCGTATCTTAAGCAGAACGAGGGACGTACTGCACGGCATGTATTCACGAGCCGACACTGATGAGGGATTAAACACAACATCCTTAAAGTAGAGTCGATGACAGCCTCCTTCCTGTGACGAGGCCTAGTGCGTAAGTTTGTGTGATGTCGACGATTGCAGAAGCGAATTCTTAAGTCCTAGTGTGTGAATCTAGTCAAAGGTGCAGTTTTGGAAGCAGGGACCGGAAATCAAAGTTTGGTTACGTTGCAGAGCACACCTAAGTGAATGAGATGTCAGGGTGCTAGACGAGGTGACCCTCTCTGTCAGCAATGGGTTGGTTTGGGAAACGCAAAGACGTAAGAGAATAGTCTAGTTATATTTGATTTAATGTTATTGACGCAGTATAAACAGTGGAGAATTGTAGTTCTCGAATCAGGACATAAATGCTGAGTGCAGAAAGAAAGAGAGCTAAAGGAATATTCAGCAATCTAGAAAGGGACGAACTCTTTACGATATGCCGTGAGGTACTGGATGTGGTAACGGAGAACATCTAGGCCAGGTTGTGAACAGGTGTAGACTACTTGAGAGGAATGGTTTGGAGAGTAAGATAGCGGTTTAATGCCTTAGGAAGGTAGGCAGAAGTTACAAAGAGCACCTTGCAGTATGCACAAAAAGAAAAAATTAAACTGCCTAGCATTTTGCAAAGCTAACAAGGAAAGTGTTCTACATAATATACCGCTTAAAATTGAAAATTGCGCAATGAAACACTTAAAGAAAAGCTATAAGGTTAATGCTAAGAGCTGGTGAGAGAGCTGCATGGGTTGCTGATGAACGCGAATTAAAATTGAGCTGAAATGATGGATTGGACATAGGCAGGACATGAATTATTAAAAGAAGCTGACTGTCCTTTTGGGCAAGCCACTATACTCTTAGTGGCACGGGCAGGGACACTTTCCTCTTCATTATTTTTATCGTCCCACAATAATTTTGTCCCTTTGGGCAGTGGAGTGGTTGCTGACAGCAGGAAATTGTGCTCTGGCCTTCATTTTATGGACATTTTGTTTTGTGTTTGAGGTCCCTTAGCCTGTCACAGGCAGCACATACTCGTAATGAATTTTTATCTAGCTAATTGGATGGCATCGGTACAATAAACAAACTCCAAAGCCTCCTCATCAGTGCACACACTCAGTGAAGTGAACTTTGTCAACCATGTTAGTCACCACTTTGACGCATGTCACCCCAAATGAAGCCATTGCGGTGGCTGAGTTGTTATGGTGCTGCGCTGGTGACCTGTTTCGATTCCAGCCTTGATGATCGCGTTTCGGTTGAGATGAAATGCTAGAGGCTCAGGTACTGTGCGATGTAGCACAAAGAACCTCAGAAGGTTGAATTATCCACAGCCCTCGATTATGGCGTCCTGAATTGCCCGTGCTGCTTTGTGACAAATCCAAGCAAAATTAATGGCTACATTATATCTGAAGATTTGTTCAATTTTCTAATTATTTTCTTAAACCTTTTTTTGTGCCTCTTTCCTTTCGTCCTTGCCTCTCTTGTTTCCTAGCCCGGACTGAGTAGTAGTTAAGTGTATTGAAATGCAAGCAAAATATTCTTTTTCATTTCATTAGAGAACTTTCTCTGTCTCTCTCTGTTGTTTTGCTAGTTGTGTCTGCCGTATAGCATGAGGCACAAATATGAAGCTTGGATCCAAGAGCTATGGTTTCGATAGTAAGTTCTATATCCAACCTTGCTGACATTACTTATTGAACTATCTATGCAGACTCCTTTTGTAGTTTGCTACATGGCATAAAAGTGTTGGGACCTCCAGCGGCAAATATCGTTTCAAGAAAAATTTCTCTATTACGTGCATAAATGAACTGCGCGAGCTCATGCACTTTTGAAGCTCATCAGCTTGCATTTCTTTCCATAGCCTCCTGCAGGAGGCACTGCTTTAGTGGAACACAGTGGAAATCTGCACATACATTTGCATAATATAGTGAGGTACAGATTTACTCAAGTTTTTCTTGAAGGAAAGTCAACTGTGAGCAAAAGAGGTGCAGAGGGGAGGCTGGAAGGAGCTGAAGTTTCACCGCCAACGCCGTGAAAAGTGGTGGCTCGCTTCCTAGTATCTTTCTAATGGCAACGGTACATTGAAATCAGTACGAAAAATTTTCCTGCCTTTCAAGAAACGTCAACAAAATATGCTCGACTAAGAAACTGTGAATCTTATTCTTTGTTTTGTGTTCAAGGTTACTTTACTTGCTTGCGCGCGTTCGGCTACAGCACATCATTCTTCTGGCATTTAGTCGCATGACTAAAAAAGCGTTCTCCATTTCGTTTATATTTGCACTAACAGTAGTAATTAGAAAGCATTAAGAAAAATATATTACCTCCCTATCCTTAAATGCCAATTCAATAGTGCATTATTCTGTGACACGGCGCCTCTGATGTGCTCATTACGGACAGAGGAACAGCATTCACGGGGGAAATGACACGAGTCATCCTGCGCTACAGCCGAACCAGCCACCGGAGGACAACTGCATACCATCCGCAGACCAACGGACTGACCGAGCGCCTGAACAAAACCATCGCCGATATGCTCGCCATGTATGTCGAAGCCGAACACAAGACCTGGGACATCATCCTCCCTTACGTCGTCTTCGCCTACAACACCGCAGTGAAAAAGATGACCCATATGACGCCTTTTAGGCTCGTCCATGCAGGGAGGCCACGACCACGCTAGACGTCATGCTGCCCAACGTTACCGAAAAAGAGAACGTCAACATCGCCGCCTACCTTCAACGCGCAGAAGAAACCCGAAGACTTGCCCGATTAAGGATCAAAGACCAGAAGCAGACCGACGCCAGACGACAGAAACTACGAATACGCAACACGTAATACAAGCGAGGAGAACAAGCCTGGGTTTGGATGCCCATTCGCGGCCGTGGACTGGTGAGAAAAACGTTTGCGCTGCTAGTTCGGCTCGCTACAAGGTTCTTCGTCGGCTAGGTGAACTGGATTATGAAGTCATCCGTGACGCAATGACTGCATCCCAGCGACGCCGCGTACGACCAGAAGTTGTCTGACGTAGCCCGTCTAAAGCCCTATAATGCGCGCTAAAGGACGCTGTTTCCACACTCTGCGTTTATATTGGCACGATCCGTTTTATTTGTTGCCAGTCGCCTTACTTGTATTGGGTCGATGTTTCTTTGACAGGGGTGTAATGCCACGAATCATCGTAGTGTTTGTTTTTTCATTATCCAAAGCTGCCGGCTCGCCGCTTTATCGCTTCTTTTGTGGATGCAGAAGCGACAAGATTTATCTCGATTGTTCGCATCCAGGTGGAGCTGATTCTACATTGTTCCATAATGTTCTAGTAACTTTGAACGCTTTATTTCGAAAGTTCTCTAACAGCTATAAACTGAGCACAACCGAGAGCGGCGGGCATTCTCTGTCCGACGACCGCCAAGCACCCTTGTTGCTACGCCGCCGCAGCGGTATTCTGTTCATTGTGGGCGAAAGTCAGCCCAAAGAACAGTTTTCTTTTAAAGGAACTTCTGGCTGCCTTTATCCCCGCTTCGACTGCCGTCGCCATCACGTGAATATATGCTCGGCTAGGGAAATGTGATGGTTAATCTTTGTTTAGTGTTAAAGGTGGCCTTAGTTGCTTTGACTTGCCTGGCTACAGTACTTCATTGTTTTAGGCATTTATCTACATGACCCAAATATTTTATCGATTTCTAGTATATTTCTTCTGACAGCTGTGCGTATAAAGCAGTAAAAATATCCAACTTAAATACATGCTGTTTCAAACCGCTTTCTATGCCTTGCTTTATTCCAAATGCATCTGCTACGGATAATGTTGGGTTTTTCGATTCGTCGAAAGCGGTATCATGCAGCTACAGATTTCAGCAAGCACTCAGGTGAGAGTCCCTCACGGTTATGCGAACAAGGTAGTTTTATTCATCTCATATAGCATACAGTTCAGAAACTTATTTCTCTGGGTCTGTCAAACTGCTTCAGGGTATTCTAGTATCATTCTACTGACAGGAGTATAGAAAAAAAACGTTACATACTACCGGCTTTGTATTACGAAAGGTGCATAGAATGTAAAAATTAGTTTCTAGTAATTTTCTCCAGTCAGGAGTATATAAAAAGAATAAATTTTCGCCAATTTAGCATTAATAATTTTTTGATGCCATATAAACGTTCACACAATGTTAGTACAGGCAACAGAAAGTAATACAAATTCTAAAAGTTATTAACCAATTCTCTACAGGGAAGATTGGCTTTGAAACACTGATATCAGTTCCCTTTGCTTGCTACATATATCAGCCAGCTATTTCACGGTTCACCATAAAGCTATCGGTCTCACTCGTAGCAATACCAGCTAGACTACAGTTAGCAACAAGCACACTGCCGGTGGCTTCAAAGCGCAATTTGACATTCTTCCTCGTAGGGCCATCTTTTCTTTAAGACTACTGATCAAATCCTGACAAAATGAGTCTTTCTGCTTAGCCCTGAGGAGCTCCTGTCTGCTGAAAGAAACCTCGAGGGTTATCCTAGTTTTAATGAGGTCCATGTGCTCTTCGGGCTTCGAAAAACAGGCGCTTCCCGCTCGCTGCTAGCTCAATGCGCACATAGGAGAAAATTGCCCTGCTGCCTGCTTCTTACCTTGGCGAGCCTATTTTGTTGCCTGTGAGCGACGCCCATGACAGCGCGTCTACAAATACATTTGCAGTCCCTCTGCTGCAGCGCACTTCCAAAGACCATGTCGTCAGTGTAGACTGTGAACGTTGTTCCCCCTACTTATTTCTCGAACCATAGGAGCGCCTCGATAATGGCCAAGCATTCCTTTTCTGTCGCTGAATAACTGTGTTCTGAGCCCATCTCAAGCAGTATTGCAACCACTTCTATATGACAGGCATCTGTTTCGATATTCGACGGCCTGATTATGTCGAACAGCTTCAAAGTAGCTTCAAAGCAAGGTCGATTGTCTCCTTTATAAAGGAATCCGATGATGTCACCGACTTGTAGCTCCAACGGTATGAGTCGCTGATAGCCTTGTCACAGCCAATATAACTATCTGAATATGTTGAATTCTAACAGGAATCTGTTGCCTGAAGGTTCCGCAGCGCCTGCTCAGTGGAAGGTGTGTTCGCCGAACAGGGCAGCGCAGGAGAAAGGAGAACCTACACAATGAGTCATGCAAGATGTGACATGTTCCGAAAAGTGCTGCTGTGCCCTCTGAGCTGCTGGGGCTGGCTTGTCGCTTTTGTAGGGGGATCCGACACCTTCATCCACTTCTAGATCTGACGCTGTTATTCGCTGATTGCCTTGTCGAAACTGTCCGAAGAAGTTGCTTTTCTCAGGCATTTGTTGGTGTAAGCTTCCATAGCGCCAGCTCCGTGGAAGCCGGGTTCGCAGAACGTGGCAGCGGCCGTGAAGGAAGAATTTGTGCAACGAGCCATGAAAAATGTGACGTGTTCCTGAGAGCGCTGGCATGCCCTCTGCTCTGTCTTGAATCACTGGTAACCTGCGTTCACTGAGCCTCCGGCAGACCCAGGAAACTCGTACCTCGGGTTACGCACGTGTTTTCTGTTTAACGCGTAATTTCAGGAACCCGTGAAAACAGTAGTCTTGGGAAGTGGATTCGTATAGCTAGTGTGGCTGTGCTCAATATGCTGCGAGTGTGATTTTCTTGGAGAGGTGAAATTATTTCTTCTTACAAATTAACATGCTGCTCCATATGCACATGTAGTGGTTATGATGAGGCGCTGAAATGAACTTAATGAATAGTAGTGTTCACTTACGATAGGAGAATACACAGCAAAGCGCCCTAAATAATTTTGTCAGACACGCATATAACAAATATGTGCAGTAAATGACTAACTTTTATTGACATATCATTTTCTTAGGACATTCACCAGAGCTGATACAGCACGCCGTTCACCGTCCGTGTTTTAAAGCAGTAATGCATGAACGAATCACTAGTGCTGTTTAAATTTCTGGATTCATTCGTCTTAGTTCTGGTTTTCTCCAGTTGAATTTGTTTTCCAACACCTCAAATACAGACCACTCGGTTCGCATATTCCTTTGACGCACAGTCCCACAGGGCACGTATAGTTTGTATGGTTTTGCATGGCGTCGTATACTGTTTCGTTTATATTCTGAAAGTAAAATTTAGAAAACAATAAGTAGAGAACTAAATGTCATTTGAATATACTGACAAAAATGCCCTTTCCGTAATACCACTCCAGTGCGCCTTGTCATAAATTACAATTGTCCATTTTAGGCCTGTCACACTTGGATAAAAAACGTGTAACATAACAATTTCACTTCAGAAAAAGCATTGCACAGTCTACTAGACGAAGAATATTTCGTCAGTCGCTAGCGCGGTTATTTACAATCCACTTACGCCTGAGTTTTCAGGAGCGCGCTTTCAAAGAATTTGTCACAGATTGAAAGTAATGACAAAATACTGCAGAATTTGCAGCTACTCATCGAGAAGAGAAATCTTTCTGAAGGAATGTCAATATCCGACAGCTCTTAATCTTATCTAATGCTGCATCCTGGTAGCTAAATACGAAGGAGAAGATGCTCTATGCTTTCCTCTCAACAGAAGCTGTTTCAATTTTGCCTTATCAGCTATGCGATGAAAACATCTTAAAGGCCTCCAAAACGAAGATCAAAGAAAAGCAGCGTAACGACTGAGGCTTCAATCACTAAAATGTTTTATTTGTGAGGGATATTTTGTAAAATGATAGACCTGTAGCAGGCCTCCACCTGAATGGTAAAATGACAGTATGTAGATATAGAGGAAAACGTATTATAAAAACTTTGAAATATAGACCAAATATAATTGTTTTCCTGATAGTTAATTTCTGAGCAAAAACAACTAAAAGCTCGGAGGCTGAGAGAACCCAATAGCTTCGATTCTCGCAGGGAGGTAAAGGCGAAGGTGAAAGTACAGGTGCGGCCAGAATAATACGGAGCACGCGACAGGCGACGCATTAAGGAGAAACTGCATCTAAGCGCCACCTATGAACGACAGAAGACACTTGGCTCTCCGTGCGCAGCGAGAGTACCCCCCACCGAGCCCCAATCTTCGCTTCAACCCTGCCGTTATCTTTGCCCAAAGATGCTGAGCTGCTCGCTCTGAGCCATTCCGCCAGGTGATGCCTTCCTCCAAGTGGGCTGAGTTGATCATCGGTGTCGCGCGCCGAGCACCAAGTTGCGCTGCGCTACAAAGCGCGCAGCCTTTTATATGCTGCAGGCATGCAGGCTATACGTTAAGCAGTGATGCCGATAGGCCTGCGGCAAAAAGGTGGGCCTGTGCCACGGCGCCGCTCTGCGCGTGCCGACACGCATAGTTCCCGACGCTCAAGCTAGGTAGCGCGCATAAGCAGTTCCCTGTAGTGTTCCTGTATATGCTCCCGCAGGGAGCATATGCTCCTTGCGGGAACATATTCAGGAACACTAGTTCTCTACAGTTCTGCGACTGTTCCTGTGCTCCGTATTATTCTGGCCGCGCCTGTACCAAGAAATTTCTTGAGAACGAAATGCAGATAGTGTTGAAGTGCAGCAGTGGAACGTGAGGCGCTTCGGTAATAATTGTCTATATCGTTTCCAACCAAGAGATTCTGTATGCTTATACCCTGAAGCAGATGTGGTAGAAAGAACTGTATATTACAATAAATACATTCCTAAACCGCAAATATACAGTTGTAGGATGTCGTTGCATATGAACCACACGGCCGTGCGACATTTCAGCGTTCGAGTTACCATTAGATTTAATTTGAAAAGAGCGTTGTAGAGCGTGGATGCGTCCAAGCAATGAGCCACATTATACTTCTCTATGTTAAAAGTTAGCACTCTCATATTGTGACTAATACCGAAGGCACGAGCATCCTATAGCATTCACTATTACATAGGAGGACTTTTGAAAACCTTTTCAACTTGCAAAAAAAAATGACGCCAATGGCCACATCGATACAGCCTTCGGTGAGCGTATGTTGGTCTTGGCAGGCACAAGTTGACAAAGTACAGCCTTAGGTGAAGCGAAAAATTGCCGTACATTTTCTAATTTTCTTCTTTGGGGCATTCAACTTATCCTGTGTTGCGCAACTAAAATATTGAACATTATATTATCTCAAACTAACAGTTTAGAGAGCTTGCCAAGGCTCAGTAATCTTCAGATATTCATAAACTTCCCGGTCTTCATCAAGTATTGAACTGCGTCCAAGGGTGTGATTACATCATGCAGGAAATAAATAGAAACATAGTTAACAAATCAAGCATTACCGTGCCCGCTAATACAATATTTTCTGCCGGCCGAGCACACTACCCTCACTGAAGGTAATATCCCCGCCCCCGCAAGTGGCAAATTTTCATAGAGCGGTAAACAATTAAATAATTTGTGAGAGATAAGCATTACGGCTTAGGGGATTAATAAGCGAGAGCTCTTATAGCTTTGGTTAAGCCATTGAGCCCTGGATATGGCCGTAGAGTCTACATAAGTTGCGATAAGAGAAACCGTAGCCATTCTCATACGGAACAGCGAAATCTGGTCTGGCCACCCGTCGCCAACAACTCCCTCTCATTCCTCTCGCACTTGGACCGTCCCTCCTCTGCACTAAACGTAGACAGGAGGTTTTTTTTCTCTCTTCACGTGGCGGCTGTTCAATGAACGTGTTTAGAAAATCTAGTCACGTTTTCTTTATTGCAGTTCAATTAATTAGGGTAAAATAAGTTCACAAAGCAGAAAATGCTGGCGGCATAGCTGTACCACAGTAGACTGTAGGGTCAGATGGCTGAAGAAGAACTATAAGAGCTTTCGCTGTAAACATCACCTTGAATATTTGCGTTGGCAGGAGCAACCATAAAGCCGAGTTGATCACTGTGAAATGAAGTCATTCCAGAGCAACTAGAACGAGCACCCTATCCGGATATACTCCCCTGGGCTGGTTCTGGTATTTGCACGCATTTTTGTTATGTTTGATTCCCCAGGAGGGCCAATGCGTCGGGTAAGTAACTGACTGTTATGACATTGGTGTTTTGCCAGCAAGAACACATTTTGGATGTCACCTGAGGCCGTCAGTCAAATAGACCGCTTTCAAAACCTGAACTACAAGGTAAAGCGACGTAATGCAGGGTAGGAAGATTAAAAAAAAGCATATCCGACATGTCTGATGCGTGCAGGGATAAGCGACGAACGTGTTCAACACTTCTGACCTCCTTATTCAGAGAGAAACCGAATTTATGGTGGCGGAAGCAATGTCTGCTCACGGGATATTTCTCCTTTAGATTTTAGGAAAAGTTGTAGTTAGGTTTCCCATCTTCAAGACGTTGCTTAATGCAGGATAAAGGCTGAAAACGCTGCAGAGGTCGAACTTCATTCGCTCGCAAAAAAAAGGTTGGAGATTTCACTCTGCCGCACGCAGAAATAACAGCGCGACAGACGGGGCAACAAGGAAGCGACACGAACACGAGCGCTGACCAGCAACTGAAAGAAATTTTAATGCAGGGAAGCAAATTATGCCCCAGGGTCAAGCCCACAGCATCACAGACATAAAAACTTAAAACCATTTAAAAAAACAAACCGCCAGATTTCACTGCGTTCTTAGCAATCAAGGAAAGTAATCTCTTTTCTTTTAAAAGTGATAGGTGTGCTCACGCACTTCACTCCTCTGTCGCGCTGTTATTTATGTGTCATGAACCAACTGGCCCGCCTAATTCAATCCTTGTCACTATGCCGTATTTATAATGTCGGGAGTGCTGCTCTGAGTCATTCTGTCTTTAATTTGCATCGGTAATAATAAGCTTTTTATTTGAGTAACTCATACGAAAACTGCTTTTTTACATAGAGCGATGGTACACTGCATTTACAAAAGCATCTGGAAATGCCTTTAATGACTTTATATTTTATTGGGCCTGCACGTCATGCAATATCTTGTAGTAATCATATCATCCTGATTACGCCCACTGCAGGACGAAGCGGTCTCCTCATATCTCTTCACTTAACGCTCTCTTGCGCCAACTTCGGCCACCATGTTCCCGGCAAAGTTCTTAATCTCATCCGCCCACCGAACTTTCTGCCCACCGTTGCTATGTTTGCCTTCTGTTGTTGTACATTCTGTTACCCTTAACGGCCATCGCCTATCTTGGCTTCGCATCAGATGACCTGCCGATCTCGAGTGAGTCTAGACATACCTGACTGCCGCCACTAGCGATGAACAAGGAGAAATGAGTGTCTTGTTTTACTTTGTTTCGGTGTCTTGCACTCTAAACCTCACCTAAACCTCTCACCTTTAGGCCTTACACCATCCATGCCAATAATGATGACACCGAGCTTCAATAGTAGACGACGTCAGTGGAGGTGTTCTTACTGCCGACACTTGGTGCTTTCATGCTGGCGCGACAGGCGAAATAATTTAGTGTCTTGAATTTGATATATAGTGAAAAAAGGATGGTTACGAGTGTGTAACGCGAATATTTGACCCTTAGGGGGATGGGCTGATTAAACGCGCTTCGTAACCTCTAGCCGTGCTGCATGGAGGCCACAATGGCGACAATTGCCGCTTGAGTGCATACCTCCGATTTGGACCCCGCTGCACACGTATTTCAGATACGTTACCCCTGCTACATTGATTATACTTTATCATCGGGGTTGTTCATCTTTCACGCGATAAAAGAAGATTGCGTAAGAATAGACGACCCCACAACGAAGTGTCTGATTAAAACAATCGGGTCTTCACGTTTATCCTTCATTGCGCCAGCCATACGGAATTTCAATCAAGAAGAAAATTTCCTTTTAAACATGGCACTTTGCGTTTGAAGTACAGTGCACTTGCCAGGTTAGTTTCGCTCTATCCAAGGGGGTTGATCATCTTTCATGCAATAGAATAAGTTTGCCAACTTACGATGCATTCGGTTATTAAAGCAGATAGGCCTGCTATGGAGCCGTCTTTCTTAAATTTAAGTACACAACCCACTGGCAGCTGAAAAGCAAAGCAGAAGAATACGGGGTGAAAATAAACGTTTCCAATAATAACTGATAAGCATACTTAGGGCCAAACTATATTCGCCAAAAGTTTTGGTTAAAACATTTACAGCATTACAAATAAATAAACACATAATATCTTGGCAGTTGAAATCGTTGGCTGGTAATAAAATATAAGCAAAGCATGCCTAAACAGCCACTCGCTTTTGATGGCGGCTGGGGGTGCGGTAATGTGATCGCACTCCACTGATAGGTGCATTCGAAAAGACTTCAAAGAAAGCTGGATGGGAACGAATACTGTTCAGAAGTTTTATCAATGTGAAGAAGTCTGATGCAAATTTTACATAAGTTTAAAGGAAATATGGATAGTCAACTATTTTATGAAGAGAGTAGATCGGGAAGAGATTTCGGCGACTAGCCAGAGGTCGCAGATTAAGGCTAGACTTCAGGATATAATCAATATATATACTATTGTCTAGCACAGCTATACTGCTGCAAACGTCCCGCAAACATAATAAAACACGAGTAAGATTTACTGGCTCGTTTTCTAAAGCATGTAGGGGGCTGATTAACTTGGCGAACTTCTAATAGTTGAACAGAATACTGTTGATTACTGCTGCAAATAGAATCGCCGTATTGTACGATACTGGACAGCAGTGATTTGCGCACCAGATTTTAGCGATGAAGGTACCACCGCAAAATTACACTAATTAAATCCCAGCATACGCTAAGCTTCCTTAATTGCGTACTGTGATTATTATTTGATTTCAAAAGGCGACAAAGAGCACCATGCCCAGCGTGTTCGTACTACCCGAGGTTGGTTACGCGTATTTCCTGGCATAAAATGCGAGCAGCAGGCTGCAGGTAGTTGAGCCATTAGAACGGTGGGTACCTGGCGGGACTGAGGATCGAACCTCTATATGTCTGGATATCAGACCTATACTGCAGCCGCATCTTCTGGGGGCTGCGCAAAATATTATACAATGCGTGTTTTAGTCCAGGAGGCTGCAAGCGCTTTTGTTGCAGCTAGGAGCGTCTGTGTGCCTCATGTTTCAGTTTAGTTTACTTTATGGGGGTTTAACGTCCCAAAGCGACTCACGCTATGAGAGACGCCGTAGTGAAGGGCTCCGGAAATTTCGACCACCTGGGGTTCTTTAACTTGCACTGACATCGCACAGTACACGGGCCTCTAGAATTTTGCCTCCATCGAAAATCGACCGCCGCGGCCGGGATCGAACCCGCGTCTTTCGGGCCGGCAGCCGAGCGCCGTAACCACACAGCCACCGCGGTGGCTCGCTCTGATGTTTCAGAATAAAAGGAATTTAGTGTTGCATGACTGCGTACGCAATCATATTCTAGAACGTTTATAATCTTCATCAGTAGAATTGATGAATGGAACGCCCAGGCATCAGCGCTGCTCCAGATCAATAGGCTCTCAGTCACACTTCTATATTTCCTAGCTGTGAACTATCTTTTATCGCTTCGGGATCACAAGACCTTTCCTAGAAATGTAACTGAATGCAACCACTTTATCTGGGTACGTGAAAAATTCGCTGAGTTAAATCAGAAGGCGGCGATATATAAATTATGTTCTTTAACAAAGAACATAAGACTTCGGTGAAGGTCTCTCTCGCTTGTGTTGCTATCGAGTAGCGCACGCTGAACAAGAAAGGGCTGTAATTTTTCTGTAAAAAACCATTCAACGCAGTAGTGCAGGTTCCTTCAGAGACCCTCTTATTGTGTGCTGAAACGTTTGGCCACTCGGTTACGTCGCCGCAAATGCCTGCTCGAGGGCGCATTGGCTTATAGCCTTGGATTGTGAGATAGAGTAAGAATTCTTTGAAAATACTCATTTTCTACTACATTTTCCTTTCTACCCGCAAACGCGTCACTGCATACTGAAAAGCAGATTTCCTGATCTATTTCAAGTTGCTGGACAAAAGCGATGAGGGTTGTTGATTCTTCAAAAGATGTTTTCTTTTTCACCTAAGCGTGCTTTTTTTGCGAAAAGCATCATCGCTTCAATTTTCAATGCTCTTGGAAGAAATGTAAGGCGAGGTATCGCGACTCCTCTGAATGGTGCTTTGTTAGAGATCACCTATACCTAAATCTTGTGGCAAAACCCAATCCATGATATGTGCCTTCAGTGATATCAACGAACAGGACAATATCCATTGACGCGGAGCAGGCTGAAAGGATTAGAGGCTATAGCTAGCAGCTATCCCAAAAATTCACACACGAATGTCGGCCTCCTTTTACTATTGTAAGATGCTGCTAAAAATGAGGAAATGAAAACTTATAAAGGTATTATTAACATACATTAACAGCATCATTTTCAAAAGTCCCTAATCCCAAGCCTTAACTACCATACCTTGGCCAGTAGCTTTTTATGCCTGGACATGCAGCCTTTAAAAACCTGGTTCGCTAAATACCCATCCTCACCGACCCCATTTCGTTCAGCTGAAGTGGCTCTGTTACTCTTGATCACCATTTTGCAGATCAACTAGTCTTAATCGCTTTATCTTATTACTGCACTTTCAGCATCACACACTCCTCCCTCTAACCTGGGCTTTGTCTTCGCAGAGAAGGACGTATCGAATTTTTCGAGTGATGAGCGCTTTGACCAAACGAAGACAAGTCCTCTTATGGAAATGTTTGCTAAACATATTGAGGATTCCCACCAAACCTTTCTTAACTTTGTTTTTGTCATAAAGAATAAAAGAAATGTACAGAAAAGCAAGACAAGTTGTACTCGCCAATATGCTCTCATAGCTGAAGATGAGTGTACAACGCAAATCAGAGAGCTCAGTTTGTTTGTTTTGTCCCTGGAATTTTGCACTGTTTTTAATTCATGACATATTAAGAAATTAAGCTGTGATAAACTATCAGATAAAAACTATGACATGGCGAGAAACCATCAATAATGGTATGTATTGTCTATATACCGACATAGCTTTCTCGCTTGTGCCCTGCATAAACTGTTACAGAGCACTTGCGAGCAAGCTATTGTATATGTTTTCTCCTTTTGTATCTGGCGCGGTTTTGTTTATTGCATGTACTTTTAATTAATACCTCACCAGGAGTCCTTTCTTCCTGTCTCTCCAACACTCGTTCCACCTTACTACTTTCTAAGCGACCACTTACATACACGACACCTGTAAAGAAGGTGCCTCATTATTACGTGGAACTTTGCGTACATGCTCTTCGCTCTTCCTAACATTAAACTTATTTCTCTCTTTTCTTTTCTTTGAGTAATAAAAACGGGCTCTACCACATCAAACCATTCTCCTTTTAAGGGGAGGTTGAAATTGTGGACTGAGAAGCTTAGAAATATTATATTATTAGAAAGAAGCTTTGGCGGTGGTCAAAAACATTTTGAAAGTACCTGATAAATGCAAGCTGACCAGGGAAGCGTTTATCTGTGATTTGAAAAAGAACAACTTTTTCTTGTCGCCCCTTGATGACAGATTTTTGATCGCGTAACTGGACCTGCGTCAAAAAATTTCTTCCAAACATCGGTGAACTTGATCAGTGGATCTTTTTTCGCATCACTCGACACAATAGTAAACAGCACCGGTGTTGGAGTTAATGTAGAACCGCTTATAATTCTTCGTCTTTGGTTGCACGAAAAAAATTGTATCATATATTTTAAGACAACCGTATCGTCGTGCTTTCCTAAAATAAATTCAAGGGTTGAAAAGAAAAGCAAAAGAGGTTGTTTGGCCCGCCATTCATCATAAAGGCACACAGAGGAGTCACAAATGTAAGACTGAGGGCTGTCCCAGCTAACGTCTCCTGTATATCTCTGTGAGTTGGATTCTGCAATATGTGTGAAGAATAATATTACGAAGTTACCAAACCTGGTGTCCTTCTGTATTGAGGGAAGGAATTGAGGTAGCATCGTCGCCTGAAATATAAACATAAATTTACAATCATTATCCCTTACACTTAAAACCAAGATGTGACAGTTGAAAAAAAAAATATGCTTATGCACTGCGCGTAATATTGTTCTTTCTCTCAGCAAGCTGGAACGTGCGGTCAATTTAGCTGCATGATGAAAATACTAAGTTCAAATGTGTACCATGAAAATCGAAAAAAAGAATAACTTCATCGTTTTCTTTAATCGATGCTTATTGTCGTTCACGTTTTTGTTATTACAGTGAATACCATAAGCTAGTTAAACCACCTCAAAGGGCGAGCTCCTTTGTTGTAACATGTTCGGACTTATGTGCCTGATCCTGTTTTGAAAGAATTTATCTCTAATTATTAAGCAGTATAGTGAAATAAATGTGGCCATTTGGCGGGAGTGATTTCAACAAGAGTACCCTACAGGTGAGTATACAGCCACAAAGAGTGGCGAAAAAATCCGCAGAATATAACCAGTCACCATATATAGCCATCGTGTACCACGAGAATGTAGTTTTTGAATCTAAATCTCAACATTCATGCCGACTGTGTGTATTCAGGTTGTCCAAACGGTGTGCGCTAAGGTAGTACAAAAAATTCTTAGCGACTGCATAGTGGACATAAGGCGTACACAAAAATTCTGTACAAATGCATTTTTTAATAGAAACTTGTTTATGAACAAAATATTGCGCATTTCCTCAGGCTGCTATTGCATGCACTATCGAGGATCTCCTTTAGTCGGCACCACAACAAAGAAGTGATTATTTAAACCAAAGTATCGCTGTTTGTGAAGGATATTCATTCAAAATGCGCTTTCCGTGTGGACAAAGCAGTGATGTCCTGTTCATACACTAAGTTATGCGGTTTTTGTAATTGCGTATCTTTAGCAGGTTCGTCGCTGGGGTAGCCCGACAATGTAGAGGAAAATCCTGGTGCACTGAGATAAGAATATTTCGAAAATTTATTCAGATACTGAGAAAGTTCCTGTTGGAACTCACCGAGGTACAGACAGCTCAGAATTAGAGTGAAACGAGATTGCGCGAAGTGCAAAGATGACAAAGACGAATAGAAGCTGCGAAGCTGGACGATAATATGAAAAGGCTCGGAAACAGGGAGCTCTTGATGATAGGTGGACGGAAGGGATGTCATGCCTCGCTATACTATTTGATGAATTTGACAATTGTTCAGCAAGAAATAATGTTATAATATTATTAATCAATCAATCAATCAATCAATCAATCTTTATTTTTTCGGTGCTCAGGAACAACCCAAAGGTCTTAGTGCTGGTACACCATTCACACGCAAATGTACATTTATTTCACTACAAAGGAAGACACTCAGGGGAGGTAATGCAGCAGTCAAGGCGATAGAAAAAAAAAGACACATAAACTAGGCGCGACAGCAAGCATGAAACAAAAAAGCGAGAACAAGGAAACAGCGAGAACAGCGGTAAATGAAAACAGCTAGAACAGGCAACAGACATATAAATAACTAATAAAACAATAAACAAAGAGAATGAACACAAGAACGACCGATAACAGCTAAGTACAGCATATATCAAAATACAAACAAGAATAAAGCCAATACTAATATGAACGAATAAGAGATCTCTGAAATACAAGCTAGAAATACGATCATACACAATAAGAAATGTAATTAGTGAATTCGTTACAGACAATCAGGCGTGAGTACACAGTATTAAAGAAATAATATTAATGAAAACAAGTACACGTGATGTACAATTAAGGAGAGAAAAAAACAATATAATACCGGTGCAAACGCACAAGTGTAGTAAAGACAAAATACATGAAAGGGGAAGTTATGTATGAGAAAAAGAGTGCTCAAAGTGGAACGTCACGGACATTCAATATAAAGGAAGGGAGAGAATTTTCGAATATATCAAGGTGAGGAATAATAATAATAATAATAATAATAATAATAATAATAATAATAATAATAATAATAATAATAATAATAATAATAATAATAATAATAATAATAATAATAATAATAATAATAATAATAATAATAATAATAATAATAATAATAATAATAATAATAATAATGTTATAGTTAGTTAAGTTGATGTGACAGTTTCGATGAAAGCGAATGAAAGATTTAAAATATCGTGAAAATACCGACGAATAGAAGCTGCGAAGCTGGACGATTATATGAAAAGGCTCGGAAACAGGGAGCTCTTGATAATAGGTGGACGGAAGGGATGTCATGCCTCGCTATACTATTTGATGAGTTGGACAATTGTTCAGGAAGAAATAATGTTATAATAATAATAATAATGTTATAATTAGTTAAGTTGATGTGACAGTTTCGACGAAAGCGAATGAAAGATTTAAAATATCGTGAAAATACCGACGAATAGAAGCTGCGAAGCTGGACGATTATATGAAAAGGCTCGGAAACAGGGAGCTCTTGATGATAGGTGGACGGAAGGGATGTCATGCCTCGCTATACTATTTGATGAATTTGACAATTGTTCAGCAAGAAATAATGTCATAATAATAATAATAATAATAATAATAATAATAATAATAATAATAATAATAATAATTATAATAATAATAATAATAATAATAATAATAATAATAATAATAATAATAATAATAATAATAATAATAATAATAATAATAATAATAATAATAATAATAATAATGTTATAGTTAGTTAAGTTGATGTGACAGTTTCGATGAAAGCGAATGAAAGATTTAAAATATCGTGAAAATACCGACGAATAGAAGCTGTGAAGCTGGACGATAATATGAAAAGGCTCGGAAACAGGAAGCTCTTGATGATAGGTGGACGGAAGGGATGTCATGCCTCGCTATACTATTTGATGAATTTGACAGTTGTTCAGGAAGAAATAATGTCATAATATTAATAATAATACTAATAATAATAATAATAATAATAATAATAATAATAATAATGTTATAGTTAGTTAAGTTGATGTGACAGTTTCGATGAAAGCGAATGAAAGATTTAAAATATCGTGAAAATACCGACGAATAGAAGCTGTGAAGCTGGACGATAATATGAAAAGGCTCGGAAACAGGAAGCTCTTGATGATAGGTGGACGGAAGGGATGTCATGCCTCGCTATACTATTTGATGAATTTGACAATTGTTCAGCAAGAAATAATGTCATAATATTAATAATAATAATACTAATAATAATAATAATAATAACAATAATAATAATAATAATAATAATAATAATAATAATAATAATAATAATAATAATAATAATAATAATAATAATAATAATAATAATAATAATAATAATGTTATAGTTAGTTAAGTTGATGTGACAGTTTCGATGAAAGCGAATGAAAGATTTAAAATATCGTGAAAATACCGACGAATAGAAGCTGTGAAGCTGGACGATAATATGAAAAGGCTCGGAAACAGGAAGCTCTTGATGATAGGTGGACGGAAGGGATGTCATGCCTCGCTATACTATTTGATGAATTTGACAATTGTTCAGCAAGAAATAATGTCATAATATTAATAATAATAATAATGTGAGGCAGAAGAACGCACCAGCAAATTCACCTTTTTACTTCAGGTAGGCCGAAGCAGCAGCTACCGACTAGTCACAGCTTAGCAACACTTCGTCTTCTTCGCACGACCCGATGACCGATGATGATTACGCTGAGATGAAGATGAAGGTCACTCACAGTGCTTACAACATTCCCCCTCCCGAACGAAAGCGACCATCCTGGTCGCAAATTAAATCTTAAGGTCGGCGGTTAAAGGGTTTCAAGCGCGACACGTGCACAATCTCGGTGCCGCGACACCGACGATCGCGAACAGGCGATGCAGGTGTGATGAGATAGTTTACAGGGGAAGTTTGTTCCAGAACCGTGTACGGGCCAATAAAACGGCTCAGAAACTTTTCACACAGGCCGGGGATGCGAGTAGGTGTCCAGAGTAGCACTTCGTCTCCAGGGCGGAAAGACACTGAGCGATGAGTCGCATCATACGTGCTTTTCCTGGAAGCTTGAGTGGCTTCAGTTTGAAGGCGGGCACGATCACGGCAGTGGGCGATACGAGACACGAACTGTTCGTGGGAAGGCGCGGCAGAAGGAGTAGAAGCTGTGAAGAAAGATGCTTCGAGGGAGAAGGTAGGATGGCGGGCATAAACAAGAAAAAACGGAGAGTAGGTGGTGGTTCGTTGAACGGCAGTGTTGTAGGCGAAGGTTACAAAGGGGAGTAAAGAGTCCCAGTTGTTGTGCTGAGGGTGAATGTAGGTGGATAGCATATCAGAAAGGGTGCGATGAAAGCGTTCTGTGAGGCCATTGGTCTGAGGGTGGTAAGGAGATGTAGTTTTATGCACCGTGCCTGAAGCATGAAGCACTGCGGCGAGGACGGTGGAGAGGAACGACTTGCCACGATCGCTAAGGAGGAGGCGAGGGGCGCCGTGGCGAAGAAGTATGGTGTGGAGGAAGAAGTTGGCGATTTCGGAAGCGGAGCCGGAAGGAAGTGCTGCGGTTTCAGCGTATCGGGTGAGGTGGTCAACGGCAGTAACGACCCAGCGGTTGCCAGCTGGAGTCAAGGGCAGGGGTCCATACAAGTCGATTCCGACGACTTCGAAAGGTGTGGAAGGACATGGGAGAGGTTGCAAGAGACCGGCAGGAGGCGACGTAGACCGCTTGCGTCGTTGACAAGGGATGCAAGACGCTACGTATTTTAATACTGAGGTTGAAAGGCCAGGCCAGAAGAAACGACGTTTGATGCGGTCATAGGTTTTGTGGTACCCAAGGTGACCTGCGGTGGGGTCGTCGTGGAAGGCTTGTAGAACTTGAGGACGCAGGGAAGAAGGAATTACGGGAACCCATGTGTGGCCCAGTGGGCTGTAGTTGTGCCAAAATAATGTGCCATCCTGTAACTTGAAATTTTTGAGCCGACGACGGAGACGGGCATTTGGAGGTCGAAGAACACCGCTGAGACTATCAATCAGCTTTTGACAGTAAGGGTCAGCACTCTGGTGGTGAGCAAGATTGCAGTGTATATCTGGCATGGGAGCAATAGAGGCGGCGGTCAAAGACTGCATAATTGTAGGGTTTAAATGGCTTGACTCCGTTGGGACAGGAGAGGAATGCGAGGACATGGGTTGCGACGGCAAAGCAATAGGGCAACGAGAGAGAGCGTCGGCGTCCTTGTGCTTCTTGCCCGATTTGTAAGTGACAGTAAAGTCGTACTCTTGAAGGCGGAGGATCCACCGCCCGAGACGACCGGACAGATTTTTCAAAGTGGATAACCAGCATAGGGCGTGGTGGTCAGTGACGACTGTGAAGTGACGGCCGTACAGGTAAGGACGAAACTTCTGAACAGCCCAGACGACGGCGAGACATTCTTGTTCGGTAATAGTGTAGTTTTGTTCCGCAGAAGTCAGAGTTCGGCTCGCATAGGCAACAACATTTTCTGTAGCGGTGTTTTGGCGTTGCAGAAGGACAGCGCCAATGCCATGGCTACTGGCGTCGGTGTGCAAAATTGTCGGTGCTTTATCATCAAAATGGCAGAGGACGGGACCCGAAGTCAGAGCACGCTTCAGAGTTTCAAATGCTTCTTCGCAAGCAGGAGACCAGATGAAAGGCGTGTCGTTGTGAAGAAGCGCATGTAAAGGTGAGGCAATAGAGGCGAAATTGCGGATGAATCTGCGGAAGTATGATGCCAAGCCGAGGAAACTGCGGAGATCTTTGACCCGAGTTGGACGGGGAAAGTGCAGCGCAGCAGCGATTTTTTCAGGGTCAGGCTTAATTCCTTCGCTGCTTACGAGATGGCCAAGAACTTTAATGGATTTTGATGCAAAACGGCATTTCTTCGTGTTTAGCTGTAGGCCAGCGCTGGAAAGTGCTGTCAAAACTTCATCGAGACGAGTAAGGTGATCAGGAAATGACGAAGAAAAAATGACGATGTCATCTAAGTAACAGAGACATGTTTTCCATTTGAGGCCGCGGAGAACTGTGTCAATCATACGCTCGAATGTAGCAGGAGCGTTGCAGAGTCCAAAAGGCATTACATTGAATTCGTATAAACCGTCCGGTGTTGCAAAGGCGGTCTTCTCTTTATCATCTTCATTCATGGGGATCTGCCAGTAGCCTGATCTTAAGTCAAGGCTGGAGAAAAATTGGGCACCTTGCAAACAATCGAGGGCGTCGTCAATTCGAGGGAGGGGATACACATCCTTACGAGTTATTCTGTTTAGAGCACGGTAATCTACACAAAAACGAACCGAACCGTCTTTTTTTTGCACTAGCACAACAGGCGATGACCAGGAACTAGACGATGGGCGTATGATGTTGCGTGCAAGCATGTCAGCAACATTTTCCTGAATAACTTTGCGCTCGGTTGGAGAAACACGATAAGGCCGGCGTCTAACTATGCTTGATCCGTCGGTGAGTATGCGATGCGTTGCTGCAGCGGTTTGACCCAGTGTGCCGGAATTGACGTCGAACGAGTCTGCGTGCTTGTTCAATACAGCGAGCAATGCGTCTGTCTGGTCTGTTGTCAGGTCGGTGCTGATCGTGTGGCGAAGTGCTGCACTGAGCGAGGCAGGGGATGAATCAGAGCGATCGGAGGTGGAAATGGGAAGAAGTGTGACAGGCTGGGCGGAAGCAATTGATGCAACAGTAGAGTCGCGTCGCAGAAGAATGGGCTCTGATGTGGTGTTGAATGCGGCGAGAAGAGAAGAACCGCTGGAGAAGCGAAGAAGGGACACGATGATGATAATACCTCTTGACAGGAGACGAGGGCTGGGTGTAATCAGGACGTCGCCATCGGTGACGGCGTCAGAAGTCACAGATAGAATATCTTCGTTGCCCGGATAGAGGACGTGATCGGCAAGCATAACTACACGGGAAGAAAGTGGTTCTCTATCGGCAAGAATGTTGCATTCAGTGACTTCAATAGTGGGAGGGGAACACGTAATGACTGCTGAGGCGTTTTGGAGGAAATCCCAGCCGA
The DNA here is from genome assembly GCA_030143305.2 of Amblyomma americanum. Lineage (NCBI taxonomy): Eukaryota > Metazoa > Arthropoda > Arachnida > Ixodida > Ixodidae > Amblyomma > Amblyomma americanum. The sequence continues at coordinate 23,098 of JARKHS020025131.1, read as the reverse complement.
AGATGAGTTGATGGACACAGGAGGATAGGACAGCAAACTCAATGAAGTGCAAGATGCCATCAATGGTGACTCGGGCTGTACACGCTCCACAAGGGTTAATATTCTGTCCATTTGCAGCACGTAAAGGAGGACCGGTATAAGGTGTGCGCACTTTTCGCAGTTTTAAACACAAGTCAAGTTTCATAATAGAAATAGCGGCGCCGGTATCAATTAAAGCTTCCAGTTCATGTCCCTCAAGGAATACAGTCAACATGTTTGATGGGAGCAGAGGAGGAATTGGAGCGACGACAGGCGGTGCAGTTTTACCTCCGGAAACTGCACAGGTTAGTTTTCCGTTTGGCGGGCAGAAGCTGAAGATGGAGGGCGAAGGGGCGACGAAGTCCGGCGAAAGGGTGACGGGGAGCGACGACGCGATGGCCGTGCTGTCCTAGACCGGTCAGGAGAAGTCGACGGGGAGGAAGAGGGACGGAGGTCATTATCGGTGTAGTACTGGTGAGGAGGAAGCTGGTAGGCGTCGTCACGTCGAACGTACCCATAGCTCGCACGCTCATCTCGCAGTCGTCGGCGACAAACGCGTGTTACATGGCCGCGGATTCCGCAGTAGAAACATACTGGACGAGGTGGGAGAGGCCGCCAATTACCATACACCGGTGGTCGCGGGGACAGGGCGGCGAGGCTGGGTGGGACGGGCGCGTGATGGACAGGAGGACAAGGAGGAGGAGCCGCAGTGACTTCAGCATACGTCGGAACGTAGGGAGGGGCTGGTGGTTCTGTAGCCATGGGACGATTGAGTGAAGTAAGCTCCTCCTTGATAATGCCACGCAACCCAGTAGATTGAGCAGGTGGGCGTGAGAAGGCAGGAACCGACGAAATATCATTGTGGAGCTCTTCCCGTATTATAGATCGTATGATGGTGCGCAGATCAGTTTCGGGAATTTGGCTCGGATCCCAGGTGTTGTTGAGGCGGCGCGACTGTAGATAGTCAAGTCGCTGGCAAGTGGCACGAATGTCTGCCACCGTGACGGGATTTTGGGCAGCTAGAGCTGCGTAGGCAAAAGAGCCAATTCCTTTTAAAATATGTCCGACACGTTCAGCCTCGACCATGCCATTGTTAACTCGCCGGCAAAGGGCGAGTACGTCCTCAATGTATGATGTGTATGTCTCTCCTGGAAGCTGCACACGGGTCTCTAGCTTCTTTTGAAAAGAGGTCGGACCAGCACCAACAGTTCCAAATATCTGGCGGATCTGTGTCGTGAATTGAGGCCAGTCAGGAATGGCGTCCTCATGGTTGAGGAACCACGTCTTAGCCACGTCACTCAGGTAGAATGAGACGTTGAGTAGCTTCATAGAAGCGTCCCAACCGTTAAAAGCGCTCACCCGATCGTACTGCTGTAGCCAGTCTTCGACGTCGTCACCGCGGAGACCGGCGAAAACCGGAGGGTCGCGCTGACGTGAGGTAACTGACCAAGTTGGGTGGGTCAAATGGTGCTGAGCAAGTGCACCTTGGGACGTCAGTGGTGCAGAGGTGGCATGGGCAGCCGTGGGATGCCCATCGGTAGCTACAGGCGCCGGAACGGTGAGAGCAGGGGGATGTGACTGCGCCATGGCGGTTGATGTGCCGCCAAGAACACGACCGGAACGGAGCTCCAGGGGGTGCCGCGTTGAGGACGCTGGGATCAGGAGTCACCTCCACCACTTGTGAGGCAGAAGAACGCACCAGCAAATTCACCTTTTTACTTCAGGTAGGCCGAAGCAGCAGCTACCGACTAGTCACAGCTTAGCAACACTTCGTCTTCTTCGCACGACCCGATGACCGATGATGATTACGCTGAGATGAAGATGAAGGTCACTCACAGTGCTTACAATAATAATAATAATAATAATAATAATAATAATAATAATAATAATAATAATAATAATAATAATAATAATAATAATAATAATAATAATAATAATAATAATAATAATAATAATGTTATAGTTAGTTAAGTTGATGTGACAGTTTCGATGAAAGCGAATGAAAGATTTAAAATATCGTGAAAATACCGACGAATAGAAGCTGTGAAGCTGGACGATAATATGAAAAGGCTCGGAAACAGGAAGCTCTTGATGATAGGTGGACGGAAGGGATGTCATGCCTCGCTATACTATTTGATGAATTTGACAGTTGTTCAGGAAGAAATAATGTCATAATATTAATAATAATAATAATAATAATAATAATAATAATAATAATAATAATAATAATAATAATAATAATAATAATAATAATAATAATAATAATAATAATAATAATAATAATAATAATGTTATAGTTAGTTAAGTTGATGTGACAGTTTCGATGAAAGCGAATGAAAGATTTAAAATATCGTGAAAATACCGACGAATAGAAGCTGTGAAGCTGGACGATAATATGAAAAGGCTCGGAAACAGGAAGCTCTTGATGATAGGTGGACGGAAGGGATGTCATGCCTCGCTATACTATTTGATGAATTTGACAGTTGTTCAGGAAGAAATAATGTCATAATATTAAAAATAATAATAATAATAATAATAATAATAATAATAAATCTTTATTTTTCGGTGCCCAGGAACAACCCAAAGGTCTTGGTGCTGGTACACCATTCACACGCACAAAATGTAAATTTGTCTTCCACAAAGGAAGAGACTCACGGGAGGTAATGCAGCAGTCAAGGCGATAGAAAAAAAGACATATAAACTAGGCGTGACAGCAAGCATGAAGCAAAAAAGTGAAAACAAGAAAACAGCGAGAACAGCGGTAAATGAAAACAGCTAGAACAGTCAACAGACATATAAACAACTAATGAAACAATAAACAAAGAGAATGAACACAAGAACGGCCGATAACAGCCAAGTACAGCATATAACAAAATACAAACAATAATAAAGCCAATACTAATATGAACGAATAAGAAACCTCTGAAATACAAGCTAGAAATACAATCATACACAATAAGAAATGTAATTAGTGAACGCGTTACAGACAATCAGGCGTGAGTACACAGTATTAAAGAAATAACATTAATGAAAACAAGTAGACGTGATAAACAATTAAGGAGAAAAAAAACAATATAATACCAGTGCAAATGCACAAGTGTAGTAAAGTCAAAATGCATGAAAGGGGAAGTTATGTATGAGAAAAAGAGTGCTCAAAGTGGAACGTCATGGACATCCAATATAAAAGAAGGGAGAGAATTTTCGAATATATCAAGGTGAGGACAAAGAGAATTGAACAACTTTTGCATTCTGTCCAGAGGGGAGAGGTAATAATAATAATAATCAATCAATCAATCAATCAATCTTTATTTTTCGGTGCCCAGGAACAACCCAAAGGTCTTGGTGCTGGTACACCATTCACACGCACAAAATGTAAATTTATTTCACTACAAAGGAAGACACTCAGGGGAGGTAATGCAGCAGTCAAGGCGATAGAAAAAAAAAAAGACATATAAACTAGGCGTGACAGCAGGCATGAAGCAAAAAAGCGAAAACAGCGGTAAATGAAAACAGCTAGAACAGGCAACAGACATATAAATAACTAATGAAACAATAAACAAAGAGAATGAACGACCGATAACAGCCAAGTACAGCATATAGCAAAATACAAACAAGAATAAAGCCAATACTAATATGAACGAATATGAAACCTCTGAAATGCAAGCTAGAAATACAATCATACACAATAAGAAATGTAATTAGTGAACGCGTTACAGACAATCAGGCGTGAGTACACAGTATTAAAGAAATAACATTAATGAAAACAAGTAGACGTGATGAACAATTAAGGAGAAAAAAAAACAATATAATACCAGTGCAAATGCACAAGTGTAGTAAAGTCAAAATGCATGAAAGGGGAAGTTATGTATGAGAAAAAGAGTGCTCAAAGTGGAACGTCACGGACATCCAATATAAAAGAAGGGAGAGAATTTTCGAATATATCAAGGTGAGGACAAAGAGAATTGAACAACTTTTGCATTCTGTCCAGAGGGGAGAGGTAGTGCAGGAGCGCAGAAACTTGGAATGGTCTGAATTCCCTTATGCTCTTTCGCGGTACACGCAAAAGGATACGCGCTAGGAGCTGAGGGCATAGAATGTGACCATGAAGAAGTTTATACAAGAAAATTATATCTGCCCTCACGCGACGGCAGCTAAGAGAAAGAAGCTGCAGTGAGTTACTCCGCCTGGGACGAGAGCTGGAAGTTTTGCAAGAAAACCGATGTTGAAATATGCGTAAAAACTTTAGCTGAACTCTGTCGATTTTTTCACAGTTCGACTGGCAAGTGCCGTTCCAAACAACAGACGCATATTCCAAAAGCGGCAAGCATATGGAGAGGTAGAGCTTTAAGAAAGGAAGTGGGGCTCGAAACTCTCTCGAAAGCCTGCAGATGAAGCCAAGTGTACGCATAGCCCGCAGAGCAATGCGTTTTGTATGAGAGGAGAAGCTGAGGCTGCGGTCGAAAAGTACGCCGAGGTCATTAATTTCATCAACCCTCGGCAGCAGCCTACCATTCACAGAATAAGAGTAGAGAAGACTGTGCGTTTTACGCGTAAATGAGACAACCTTGGTTTTAGATGAATTGAGAGTGAGCCCATTCTTCAAGCACCAATCAGAGAAGGCGGATATGTCCGATTGCAATGACAAGCAATCATGAAGAGTATGTATTGCCTTGAACATTTTTATATCGTCCGCATAAAGGAGAAACGAGGAGTTTTTGACAACGGAGGAAACGTCATTGATAAAAACAGAGAACAGAAGCGGGCCTAATACTGAGCCCTGAGGAACTCCGCTGGTTGGAGTGTAAACAAATGAGGTCTGTCCATTTACACTGACAAAGCAGGACCGATCAAGAAGATAGTTGCGTAGGAGGGCTACAATTGAAACGTCGATCTCAAACAGCAGAAGCTTTTGAAGAAGTAATGAGTGAGCAACAACGTCGAAAGCTTTGCTCAAATCACAGTACACAGCGTCTACCTGACTCCTCTGAAGGACTTCAGCTGATGTATACGTCATAAAAGTCACAAGGTTAGTTGTAGTAGAACGACCTTTTATGAAACCATGCTGATTATGAATGATTAAATGTTTGAGGTGGAAGGAAAGTACTTTGTGCAAAGCTAGTTCAAAAAGCTTAGAGGTTGCACAAAGAAGAGAAATGGGGCGGTAGTTCGAAACATCAGATTTGTTTCCTGATTTGAACACAGGGAAAACACGCGTCGTTTTCCACACGCGGGGGAAGGCAGAATTTTTCAAACAGTTATTAAATATCGTGGTTAAAACAGGAACGAAGGTACTACTGAAGGCTTTTATTATGGCGGCTGGAATGCCATCAGGTCCAGGGGACAAAGATGGTTTCAAACACTTAAGACTCTCACTCACTAACTTCTCGTCAAGAAGAACGGAATTAGGTGCGCCAACTGGAAGGCATACAGAATCGCAACGTGGAGATTTGTACACGGAGGAAAAGTGTTGAGCAAAGCCGTCAGCGACATTCCGAATTTCATTTCCATGAGAGTCAACTAAGTGAATATGACTATCAGATTTATTCGAACGCTTGCGAACGTATCGCCAGAATTCAATAGGACGATTAGAGGCACTATTCTCTAAATATTCAAGATAGGACTCATGATCCCGCTTGTACAGGCGTTTGCAAAGGGAACGCAAGCGGCGAAATTCTTCTGCCCATGTATCCAGCCCAGGGCATTTCGCTTTATGGTGGGCCCGCTCCTTAAGTTTCAGCGCTGCTCTAAGTTCCTTGGAAAACCAGAACGGAAACTTGCTGCGAGCAGGAGTATGCAGAGGTATGTACTGGCGCATACCATTGAGAACTATTTCAGTGAAGCGGCTGACTTGTTCGTCAACATCGCTGATTTCGTTTAAAACGGACCAGTCGACAGAAGAGAAAAAACAGAAGAGACCAACATAGTCGCCAAGTGCGTAAGCGAAACGGGGGGAATTCCCCGCACGATTTGAATTAGCAGAAGGTGGGACAGAAACCGAAGCCGTTATTAGAATTGGAGGATGAAATTTGTCACAGCGAGTAAGTGAGATGTCAGATGTCGAGACTCGAACATTTTCAAAATTAGATAAACAAATGTCAAGAACATTACCACAACAGTTCTCAATTAAATTGTGTTGCTGCAAGGTGTTAAAAGCTGTGAAATCTAGAAGCCGGTTGCACTTACTAACTACATAATGATTGTTGTGAGAATATGTAAAGGTATTCCAGTTAATACCTGGAGTATTAAAATCCCCTAAAATGAGTAGTTTGTGCTTGCTATGAGAAGTGATAACATATACAATAGAATGTAGTACATCGTCGTAGGCAGGAGGAGGCAGATTAGGGGAAATGTAGAAAGCTGCCAATAAAAGTTTTTGATGTCGAGTTAAAGTGAGCTCTAACCAGACAGATTCCTGGATGGTTTCCAGGTCGGAACGCCGAACGCACTGCACGGAACTGTCAATAGCAATGAGCACTCCCCCTCCCTTTTGTTTAGAAGCTGATTCAGGGCGGTCACTTCGAAAAACAGAATAGTTATTAGGAAAGAAGTCACCTGAGGAAAGAAGTCACCTAATAATAATAATAATAATAATAATAATAATAATAATAATAATAATAATAATAATAATAATAATAATAATAATAATAATAATAATAATAATAATAATAATAATAATAATAATAATAATAATAATAATAATAATAATGTTATAGTTAGTTAAGTTGATGTGACAGTTTCGATGAAAGCGAATGAAAGATTTAAAATATCGTGAAAATACCGACGAATAGAAGCTGTGAAGCTGGACGATAATATGAAAAGGCTCGGAAACAGGAAGCTCTTGATGATAGGTGGACGGAAGGGATGTCATGCCTCGCTATACTATTTGATGAATTTGACAGTTGTTCAGGAAGAAATATAGTCATAATATTAATAATAATAATAATATTAATAATAATAATAATAATAATAATAATAATAATAATAATAATAATAATAATAATAATATTAATAATAATAATAATAATAATAATAATAATAATAATAATAATAATGTTATAGTTAGTTAAGTTGATGTGACAGTTTCGATGAAAGCGAATGAAAGATTTAAAATATCGTGAAAATACCGACGAATAGAAGCTGTGAAGCTGGACGATAATATGAAAAGGCTCGGAAACAGGAAGCTCTTGATGATAGGTGGACGGAAGGGATGTCATGCCTCGCTATACTATTTGATGAGTTTGACAATTGTTCAGGAAGAGATAATGTTATAATAATAATAATAATGTTATAATTAGTTAAGTTGATGTGACAGTTTCGACGAAAGCGAATGAAAGATTTAAAATATCGTGAAAATACCGACGAATAGAAGCTGCGAAGCTGGACGATTATATGAAAAGGCTCGGAAACAGGGAGCTCTTGATGATAGGTGGACGGAAGGGATGTCATGCCTCGCTATACTATTTGATGAATTTGACAATTGTTCAGCAAGAAATAATGTCATAATATTAATAATAATACTAATAATAATAATCAATCAATCAATCAATCAATCTTTATTTTTCGGTGCCCAGGAACAACCCAAAGGTCTTGGTGCTGGTACACCATTCACACGCACAAAATGTAAATTTATTTCACTACAAAGGAAGACACTCAGGGGAGGTAATGCAGCAGTCAAGGCGATAGAAAAAAAAAAAAAGACATAAATTAGGCGTGACAGCAAGCATGAAGCAAAAAAGCGAAAACAGCGGTAAATGAAAACAGCTAGAACAGGCAACACACATATAAATAACTAATGAAACAATAAACAAAGAGAATGAACGACCGATAACAGCCAAGTACAGCATATAGCAAAATACAAACAAGAATAAAGCCAATACTAATATGAACGAATATGAAACCTCTGAAATACAAACTAGAAATACAATCATACACAATAAGAGACGTAATTAGTGAACGCGTTACAATCAGGCGTGAGTATACAGTATTAAAGAAATAATAATAATGACAACAAGTACACGTGATGAACAATTAAGGAGAGAAAAAAGCAATATAATACCAGTGCAAACGCACAAGTGTAGTAAAGACAAAATGCATGAAAGGGGAAGTTATGTATGAGAAAAAGAGTGCTCAAAGTGGAACGTCACGGACATCCAATATAAAGGAAGGGAGAGAATTTTCGAATATATCTAGGTGAGGACAAAGAGAATTGAACAACTTTTGCATTATGTCCAGAGGGGAGAGGGAGTGCAGGAGCGCAGAAACTTGGAATGGTCTGAATTCCCTTATGCTCTTTCGCGGTACACGCAAAAGGATACGCGCTAGGAGCTGAGGGCATAGAATGTGACCATGAAGAAGTTTATACAAGAAAATTATATCTGCCCTCACGCGACGGCAGCTAAGAGAAGGAAGCTGCAGTGAGTTACTCCGTCTGGGACGAGAGCTGGAAGTTTTGCAAGAAAACCGATGTTGAAATATGCGTAAAAACTTTAGCTGAACTCTATCGATTTTTTCACAGTTCGACTGGCAAGTGCAGTTCCAAACAACAGACGCATATTCCAAAAGCGGCAAGCATATGGAGAGGTAGAGCTTTAAGAAAGGAAGTGGGGATCGAAACTCTCTCGAAAGCCTGCAGATGAAGCCGAGTGTACGCATAGCCCGTAGAGCAATGCGTTTTGTATGAGAGGAGAAGCTGAGGCTACGGTAGAAAAGTACGCCGAGGTCATTAATTTCATCAACCCTGGGCAGCGGCCTACCATTCACAGAATAAGAGTAGAGAAGACTGTGCGTTTTACGCGTAAATGAGACAACCTTGGTTTTAGATGAATTGAGAGTGAGCCCATTCTTCAATAAAATAATAATAATAATAATAATAATAATAATAATAATAATAATAATAATAATAATAATAATAATAATAATAATAATAATAATAATAATAATAATAATAATAATAATAATAATAATAATGTCATAGTTAGTTAAGTTGATGTGACAGTTTCGATGAAAGCGAATGAAAGATTTAAAATATCGTGAAAATACCGACGAATAGAAGCTGTGAAGCTGGACGATAATATGAAAAGGCTCGGAAACAGGGAGCTCTTGATGATAGGTGGACGGAAGGGATGTCATGCCTCGCTATACTATTTGATGAATTTGACAGTTGTTCAGGAAGAAATAATGTTATAATTATAATATTTTAATTATAATTATAAATTATAATTATAAGATAATGTTATAAGATTACCCTGAGGCTCGCGTGGGAGAGGCAAAGCGAGAGGGAGGTTTCACCCTGCAGAATATCCGTAACCGAAAACCGCGTATCTGTATCGTACGCACATATCGTCTTTTCTTTTGGCACCCAGGTTGGTCTTTACATGCATTTGCTTTTGCGTGTGCATATATGCTTTTTTTACCCTTTAGAATATTTGCTTAAGGTGCATCAACTTGCAGTCTGTATTATTTTTTTATTACTTCTTTTTTTCAGATTTTTTAGAGATCGCGAAAATTTTGGCTATTATTATTTGCTGGTGTCGTAGGGCTCCGCACATTGTGTGTTAAATGGTGCATACATATGCGTCTCCTGTCTGTGTTCATTTAAATGCAAAGAGCACATCTGATAAACTGAAATTGCATCTATATTACGCTGCTATTTCCAGTTATATGGGCGGGAACGGGCGACTTTTTGAATTAATATTTCCTTTGTGTGTAAAATTCTAGCACATTTCATGTTCTTGTGGCGGGAGCAGCGCAGCACGAAACAAAGAAGAGAGAGGCGGAAATCAACGCTGACTAACAACAAGATTTTTAATCCGCGTTCTATCGAATATATACATCTCGCTCGTGCAATAAGGAAATGACCGAATCATGACAAACGCTTAAGATGTACACATGGTAAAAGATTAGGACAACGCACGCTGATAAGTAATTTCGCTGTCACGAAACGCTATCAAAAGTATGCTGACGCATATACGTCGCTCTTTTGCCCGATGTTGAAGGCGGTCCGTTGATTAAAATACAACGGGATGATCATTGTGTTGATAAGCAATGTTTTGCGAATTCACTGCTGATGGCGCCCTTTAGTGATATTTTGTGCTCTCGAAGCTATTCATTCAAACAGTGCCCTGTTTGACAAATATAGGTGCGTCCGCATCACAGAAGTATTTCCTAAACCCCGCTTTTCACACATTTCACATGTTTTTTTTTTCGGTGCTTTTTCTTGCATTGATTTTTCTTCGCTCGCTGTTGACTTTGGCGCACAGGCTTCTTAATTTGTTGGGTGCTCACATGAGCACTTTTACACCAGCTCTTGCGCCTACCTTTTTGAGACTGTGGGAAATGCCATTAATGTAAAGAATGACCGCGTATGGCTTCCTTTCTTCTGATGTGGTTGTGACATATTTTCTGCCTCTTAGTGCTTGCGATCCCTTCTGCAACACTGGATAGCTGTCTTGTTTGCTAAACTGCTGCTTTCAGTCGACTGTTCTGGGCGTCAAAACTTCCTCGAACTTCCTGATGACAGGGTCTCGTCAAGGCGGCTCTCATTGCTACTTTTGCTAAGGACTAGAAGACCGAGGACTAGAAATAAGAACTGAACTCCCAGAAAACAACGTTATGCGATTTCTTGACTTGACACTAGCCTTTCTAGGCGCTCATATATGCTTTCGCATAGTGCACGCACAATATTATGCCACGGAGAAAATGGCAACACTAAAAAATTCTTAGCCAGATGTGGCGAACGGATGTCTAAGTTCGTTACGAAATAAATGATTAGTCAGTGGCAAATCGTTCCTTCCTTATCATATAACCTAGCCATAATGGAACCACTTCACAAAACCGTCAAATTTCACACATTACCAATTAGCATTCAATTTTTCTCACGAGTACCACCTGTCGGTTACTGAACACATCATATCCAAACACCTATCTGTAAAGCTGACAATTTATCACCGGCACAGTATGGCCTCCGTATAGGTTTAAGGATGATTACTGAGTGAGTTCAAGTGGCATATTGCACTTCAGGAACTTCAAAGTTGCAGTGGCAGTTTCACCTCATTGTGTAAATTTCTCTAGAGCTTTCCATGAAGTTCCTAAAAAAAGTCTGCTGAACATCATTAAAAAAATATAGCATCCCACCCACCCCAAGCGGTACACCACGTATCTACAGTGCATCAGAAATAAGCTGAAATAGGAGCGCAAAGGTACAGCCTACGACTGAATTTATCTGGAGTACCTCAAAGCACTCTCCTAAGGCCTTTTTTTCCTATCTTATTACCGACCGGTCAAGGCATACTTTTTCCATTAAAAATATTCGCCGGCGGTGACTGCGTTTATTATAATAAGTTCCAACTCACATTGCCGAAACAAAGTTACAGTGCAGCCTAGAAAACAATTTTCAATTGTGTGACAACTGGCAAGTGGCAGTAAATCTATTTGAAACAGAACTACCATCCATTACAAGCCAGAAGAAAAACTGACAGTTTTCTTATTCGTATAGGACACCGAGCTATGAAGGGTAGAGGAAAACAGATATCTGGGGTTATTAAATTGAAGCCACTTGAGCTAGTATAGATAACTGGAGGGTATTAAATAAGGCTATTAGGCAGTTCAGATTACAAGGCCTAATTACACAGTGCAACAGCTTAAATTAGTACCTTGTGTTATATCACAGGACACTTGTTATTCCCGTTAGTGTCTACTCAGCAATATTCTAGAGTCCTTGCAGAGACATGAACCACATAAAATTTCAGAGTCCAAATATAAGCATTTCGATGCATCAACTGCTAATCGGTCGTCTTCTATCGCCTTCAAAAACGTGTCAGCTTGCACATATTCCCAATTTCTAAATAGAGGACCAAAATGACAGGTTTAAAGGCCTAGAAAAACTGAAAAAAAAACGTTCTGGGATACACAAGTGCGTCATGTACGCCTCAAGGTTGCTCGTGTGTTTTGCATGCTGTCTAGATGTCGCTTTTTTGCTCTACTTCAGTTAATCTATTGCTGTTTAAGGACCTTTCCACGTTACATCTGCGTTACTGTGCGCTTGTATAGGAAGCTACTGCAGAGACCACCCTTCTAATTATTTACTGCATTCACAAGAAGGCTTTAAGAACAATCTTCCTCCATCCATATGATCATCCCTCAGCAGCCCGTTTTCACAACAGGAACGCAACATAAATATCCAGTCTTTATGATAGAGTCAGCGCTGGCCCATGTGCTTCAAACAAGCAACCCGCGAAAAATTTTAAACATATTTGAATTTCCCGAGCTTGATCTTCCAGTGTCCACATACCCGCTATGCCGTCTCCGGCAGTTTCCAATTAGCATGCTACGAATTATTCACGGTTTATAAATACTTCGATATTATCTCCTTTCATTTCTCAACCGTGTCTTTGATGCATGCATTCACATCAATAAATGCAGTAATGCGGATCTCCTGGAGTCATTTCTCTAAATGATGCTAATGCTGTTCATGGTTTCTTTTACGGCTTTATGGCTGTGTCTTGGATTTCATGTATACATTAGAATCGAAATATGTGCAACTTTTGTCCGTAAAGCTTGGAGACTGATTTGTTTTCTTCTTTAAAAAAACTCACCTACGCAAATGTTGGTGAGTATGCGTAGCGCTATCTTTTCGGGATAATCTGAGCTAGTTATGGTAATTGCTGTGGCAACCGCTAGATGGCACTATATGTATAAAAATGCCTTGTCACTGGTCGTCTCCGCATTTTACTGTGAGTGAATGTCGAGAGATGGACGTCCACTTCGAACAGCGTGTAAGCATAAAATTCTGTGTGAAGCTTCGGACGACCGCCACACAGACATGACGCTCACGGCAACAAGACATTATCGCGGGCGCGAGATTTCGAGTGGCAAAAGAGGCTCTTTTAGGGGAGTACGTCGGTGGAAGAAGACACAAGGCAGGGGCGTCCTTCAACCTCATGGAATGAAAACAACGTGGCTCGGATCAGGGAAATCGTACAGCAAGACCGCAGCATTACAGTCATTATGCCATCAGATGCTCGCGACATTAGTAAGACAACATGCCACCACATTTGGCGTGAGAACCTGGGGAAACGAAAGCTGAGTGCCACATATGTGCCGCACTTCCTCACATAGGACGAGAAGGATATTCGTGCATCAGCTCGCGCTGATTTACTCTCCGAGGCACAGAAAGATGCCGCATTCGTCGACAGCATCATTGCTGAAGACGAAATATGGTGTTTTCAATGCGATCCTCAAACAAAGAGGCAGAGCGCCGAATGACTGGCCACAAGCTCTCCGGCATCGAGAAACGTGCGGTGACAGAAGACCAAAACATAGACGATGCTGGTAGTTTTTTCAGATGCCAGATGTGCCATACCCCACGAGTTCGTAACACAAGGACAGACGCTGAATCAGGAGTTTTGTATCCGCGTGCTCTAACACATGCGTGATGCACATGCAACGCCGTCGCCCTGACTGATGGGAATCTCGACAATGGAGCATTCTTCACGGTAACTAAGTTCGCACACTGCTCTCAGCGGGACAAAATTTCTCGCCAAGCACAGTATTACTGTACTTCCCCATCCGCCATACTCGGCTGACCTCTCCCCATGCGATTTTTTCCTGTTTTCCTGTGTAAAGTGAGCCATAACATGCCGCTAGATGGAGAGTGTGAAGGCCATTTAAGACGCCATGACAAAGGAGCTGACAGTCCTGCCAAATTAAACGTTCTACAGCTGTTTCCAACACCTCCAGGAGCGTTGGAAGCTGTGTATAGACTCCAAGAGAGTCTATTTCAAACGGGTGCTTGCACAACCGATTTCAAAGCTGAACGCACTTTTTAATGGGCTAAGTCTCGGAACTTTACGGGCAAACATTGTAGTTTTTGCTTTGCTTTGTTTTATGTGGGTTTGACGTCCCAAAGCAACTCAGGCTATGAAGGACGCCGTAGTGATTCGCTCCGGAAATTTCGACCACCTGGGGTTCTTTAACGTGCATTGACACTGCGGAGCCCACGGGCCTCTAGAATTCTGCCTTCATAAACATTCAACTGCCGCCGCTGGGATCGATCCCGCGTCTTTAGGGCCAACAGCCGAGTGCCATAACCACTGGGCCACCGCGGCGGCCAGCAGTTGTGTGGAATACATACTAAACCCCGGCAGGAAGTCTCGAACGTGTTGCCTTCATTCACGTATCTGCAGAAGTGTTTTGTAGCGATAGCTACACTATGCCAGCCACTTCGCGAGGTCAGCGCGGCTGTGCACTGAGCCGTCGCACCACCGCTCCACCAGGTGTGCGCATGCGTGGAGTGACGTCATAGCCTGTAGCTGGTGTGCTCGCGACGCGCCTCGACGCAGCATTGGTGGTGGAGCAGACGACGCCCGCTTCGTGAGTTGTGCGCATGCGTGGAGTGACGTCAGAACACGTTCCTAGTGTGCGCGCCGCGCGCATTCATCACGCTAGCATTTCGAGCCTTCAGCGTGGCGGCGCCGTGGCTGGTGACGTGGTGCCGAGCAGATGCCGGCGGCGCGCCGGCGAAACCGACTGGGGGAGGATTTGAGAGGGGGAGAGGGGACGAAGATGAAGGAACGCCCAGGGAAACGCAGCCGCCAAAGACTTTTCAATTCGACTGAGAGAGTTCCACTCGGTTAGCTTTAGCCATCGCGTCACTCCAGGTTTAAATCAAGCTAAACCACAGCCATTTTTTTGTTATTCTTATGCGGTGTAGTCCCTTGCAATGCTAATATGGCGATAATGTAGTACAGGCCAGGAAGGTACTCTGTTGTTTTGTTCGTTGCCTCTGTTACCGGTCGCAGCTTGCTAGGTGCCCCTTCTTGCTTTCCCCGTCGTCGGCGTCGTCTTCGATGTCCTATGTAACCGGTTGTCCAAATAGCAGAGTGAAGTGCCACTTTCAGCGACGAGAGCGGAGCACTGCACATCCGCAAGGTGGCTTAGAAGCGCATAAAAGCGGTCGAGGGACGGAGTAGGGGACACAAAAACACGTTCACGAGAGCTGTCCCTACTCCATGCCTGGTCCGCATTTTGCGCTTCCTAGTAAACAACATGCATCATCAACTAGCCCGACAGCTTGCTCTCCTGAACATAGGGGAGACTGTGCCAGAAAGAATAAGCCATCTTGTAAACGCTATGCCTTATGACCTAGACCGTGCAAAAGCATGGAAGAACGCTAATATGATGTTAGTTCAAAAGAATGGAGACAAACACATGCAAAATTGCGGGCCGGTCAGCTTACTGTCGGTTGCCTACAAAGTATTTTCTAATGCAATCGCTATTAGATACAGGACAACTTACACATCAATCAACCAAATGATCAGGCAGGCTTTCGTGAACGATATACCAGAACCGTTCATATTCACACTATCAGTCAGGTGATGTTGAAATGTGCAGAGTATAACCAGGCCTACATATAGCCTTCATTGATTAGGTTAAAGCATTTGACTCCGTGGAAACCACAGCAGTCATGCAGGAATTGCAAAACAGCGGGTGTAGCAGGGACTAATGTGAAAATACTGCATCTAGACACAACCTCAGCTTTATTATTCTGCCTCGAGCAACCAGTTAACAATGCATTAAATATTGTGGCGAAATCAGGGGAACTAAAAAAAGTAAAACGCAGACAACGAGACAGCTGCTCAGCAAGCCCCTAGATTGAAGAGCGCGAGAGCTCCCCAACTCGTCGTCTTTAGAACGCCACCGGCAACCACCAGGTGGCAATATAGTTCTTTTTTTTTTCAGAACGATAAAATAAATGGAAAGCTGCCCGATTTATGGTTCTGCCTTCTTCACGTAAGGCTCTTTTATTTGTCTCCACACTACTAATTATATCATGTGCACAGTGGATTGAATTATTTGATTCTTGTTATTCGTGTTTGTGCATAGTGTAAATCTTCATATATGTGGTCAAGTGCGCTTGATTTTTATTTTATTCCTGCATTGCGACGTATATTGGGCTCTTCATAGACTTATTTGCCTATTGTACTGAGTTGTTTTTTTTTCGTGCTCTTGGTCTTTTCAGACGTGTTAGCGTTGATTTTATTCAGCACAATTTCGACTCATGTAATTGCCCTTGACTAGGTCTCACATTATCAATAAAAAGAATGAAATAGAAAGAATAAAATAATAAAATATATCTGTAGATCGTTCCTTGGCACGCTTGTCATTGCATGTTATATATTGTCATAAACGCACCCTACTTGCTTTCAATGGACGACCAACTACTCCATGTGATAGCACGGCAGGCTTCAAAAGCGACATTTTCGTACACATCGGAAGGTGAGAACGTTCTCAGTATTATGCTCCCCATAATAACTCAAAATATTTCACAATGGCCTCCTAATTCCAAGTGTTGTACAGGCAAGTAGAACTTTTCCATGAAAGGAGAGATAAGTTATGCGTTAGAAAAGATATAATGCACAGAGTCGCAAACACTCAACACAACCTCTCCTCAAAAACTTTCCATCTCTCGACAAGATCAAGGCAGAGTTAATAACTGCGAAGACCAGGGGACACGCATAAATGGATAAATGGATCAATGGAGACGAGGGCAAAATGCAGTTAAATCTTCCTGACGGGGCCATGGATATATTCACCACACTGCTTCAGATTGAGGACACGTTCGCCTTAGAATCCGTTCTATTTAATCCTGCATTTGTTCGCTGGCTTTCTAATTCACGTCTCGATTCGGAACGCGGGACAAACCAATGTTATTCAGATGGAACGAAAGATCTTCCAGACAGATTTCCATGCGCCGCATCATTGACTTCCCTCGGCATAAAAAGCATCCCATCTGGGCCACCCATTGGAGAGAAGCTGCGCACAGTCAACTCCAAGCTTTCGGTAGTGCCCTGTTAGGCACTTCAATATATGGTACGGCTGTACGCTCAGCTGGCATTCGGCACTGCTGGTGCGCGGTTGGCTCAGATTCGATTTTCTTTCATCGTTCAGGACATGTAAGAACACGATAAATGTTTTCGTTGAAGTGACCTATACTTTATACTGCTCCCATCCGCGCAGCTAATGAGCTGTGTGTGTTGCGCGAGATAAGGGTTGCGAAATCTACCGCTTCTGGCACGAGATATAGCGACAAACACAGTACCGCTATGGCACAAGTAGTCAACCAAAACAAATATTCTTGGACATCTGGGACATTAAAACAAAAGCTGCGGGAAAAGTAACAAAATTACACATAAGCTTATTGGTTTACGCATCAATCAGAGATAGCTGACAAGAATTAGCGCTGGAGAGGTGTGTTGTGTCCGGCCAATTTTGTTATTACCCACGCAACTGCTCAGTTGGGCATACAGAGGTCCGTTTTTGCGTCGTTTCGCTAACGTTCATACTAGGCATTCTTCCTCTTGCGTTATTCGGTTCGGTCGCGTTCCCAGCACATTTCACGGACTCCGGATACGCTTGAAGGAAGCAAACCGCCTAGTTTTAAGTGTGTCGAATTCGTAGTTTAACCCTCCGTTGGGTTTGAGGAAATAAAAGGCGCGACTGAGCGGACACCCCCGCCGCACATTAATGTACGTGGCTGTGTTGTTTACCTACAAAAGCACGTTATGCTTAATCCTTTACATTGTTTCCATTGTACCCCCTAAATTATTTTTTGTTAATCGCTTGTAAATAGCTAATAAAGCTTTCTCTAGAAAACGAGACGGGCTAACTCGGCTAAAAAAGTGTGTTGCCTTTTTTCGTATGCAGTCAGCTCATATAGACAGTATAATCAATAATATAGAGAAAAACAAACTGAACAGCAGCAGAAGATTATCCAACCTAATAATATACGGCTTACCCGAAAAGAGTGGTGAAAATGGCGGCAATTTCAGAGCTCTGTCAATAAAAAATAACCCACCGAACTCTAGATACAGTCCGGTTTCTTATTGAAAAATTCACTGTTTATGCACATTTTAAGTTGCTTGATAAAAGCCAAAATTCGCAATATTTAGAATCTGTTTCAAGCTAGAGGAAGGGGACTGGTTGTACGGCGAAGCTTTTTCCCCTATAATACGAAAGCTGCATAAAACGTTCCGGAGAAAAATTACACCTTGATTAACGTGCGAAGATAGGTGGATTTCGACCTTAAGTCTAAAATCGCAAATTTCGGTGGGGTGACGAAAAGAAACGACGTAGTTACATTAGAACAAAACGACGATTTCAGCCACTCCATCACAGCTAGAACACAATATAAAATCCTCGAACTAGCCTCTACAAAACTGATCAACGAACCCTGTGTGTTAGGCATCTCCAAAACATGGCTGGGGAAACATGTCTCGACCGATGACATGTGTTCTCTAAGTATTCAATAATAGGAAAGAATCTCCAAAGGCGTGGCAGTGGCGTTTTTTCCTGATAATACAGCAATTGTCTTTCATCATCCTTCTAGACATAGAATGCGCTGAGCTCATGCTTTATACGCTACAACACATGGGTACTTATATCGATGTAAGTGGTGTTTAACGAACCTTCCTCCTGGGCACGATGCATAAATAATATTTAAGAGTTCTTGCAAGGAAACATTCGCAGCCCAAATTCTCGAGTAATGCTCATGGGTGGTTTTAACTCCTTACCGCATTGCGTGTCAAATATGATATGGAGCATACTTCTTGTCCTAAATAGTTGTGAAGGGCGAGAACGGCAATCTTGCTTATCTAATACCACAGTGTGCACTGCCTATATGCCATCCACGCTGTAAGTTAACTTTCGGGAGAATTTATTTCGAGGTTTTCTTTTGAAATCTGCGTGGCTATCGTGCAGTGCGTTTCTTGAGAAAGTTCGGCGAGTAGAGAAAACGCTTTCTGCATTCGAAATGAACGTAGCGTTTTTAAAGTGTTATTAGCTCATAAGACACCTCTTTTACTTTCTTTTATAGCATCTGGAGCGTGACAGTCATTAAAGGGACATTTAGGAGAAATTGAAGTGTGTTGTATTCATAAAATACAAGCTCCTGAACACAAAAACAGCACAGTTTCAGAAAATTAATCTTTTGAAGGCCTATCTCGCATGTAGAAGTGTGATAATTAAATGGGGAGAAAACATATAAGAGATCTCTGATGCTGAAAAGGGTGCATGGAGGTTACGTGTTTAATCGATATTGAAGTATCTAGGTTTTCTTTTGAAAGCCCCAGTGCACTTTTATCATACGAGGCTGTCCGAAAAGAGAGAATATGAATGTTGGAAGTCAAAGAATAGCAACAATTTGCGGCGTAACAGGTGCCCAGCAGAGTTTAGGTATATGTTGTGGTGCTTAGCGGCTATTTGTTCTTTGTGCCCGCAAGGGCGGAGGAACAGAGGACATCCAGAAACTTCTCTAAGTGCACCTCGGATGGAGTTCGTCCAACTTCACGAAACTGCGACAAGGAAAGAGAGCTCTACATAACCAATGTTCAATGCGCCTCTACGTTAGCAAACGCACCACACGCATTGTTCGCTTTTTCAACGTGACAAGACGCTGGGCTGCATAACCAGCCCTATCAGGGCTATTATTACGGAATTCAAATATGCCCGCACGCACGACTCCTCGGCGCTATAACTGTCTCGCCAGACCTGCCAACTCAGCCCTCAAAAGCACCGCACGCTGCCTGTGGTTGAGGCCGCTGAATGCAGGCCGCAGTTCTTTGCGACGACTTCTTTGTCGGAATCAGAAACGGGATCGACGGTAACGTTGGTGCAAACGTAAACGAAGCGACGGTAGCTGATAGAGGCCTTAAAAATCCGGCTGGTAGTAGCTTTCATTTCGGCTGCTGCTTGATGGGAGCGTAGCACTCGCCGACAGTAATCACGGAGTCCTCGTTTCCGTTCCTACTGCATTACGTCACTCTTGTCTTATTTCGTCATAAGAGAGTCCCGAGTTTGAATCGTAGCGGAGCGACAGGGTTCTGCAACTTCGAATCCATATTTCTTAGCAATAAATGCACCTTTTGCAGCCGGACAAGCGGTAACAACGCCACAAAGTGCTGAACTATCGCATTTTTTTAAAACAAATGATAGTGTTGCCCTCAGTGTCCCTTTAAGACTGCATTGTTAGAGGGGTACTTTCTTTCATATGTCAGTGATAAAGCATGCAGTTACGGGTATTTTTTTCACGTCAGTTTCATAATTTCAACCGCAGAAAATAAATTCCCTGCAGTCGAGTAATTTTACATTGTTTTTAGCGTCGAAATGATTAGGTGCCCTTCTTAGTTATTCCTCCTAAGAAAGCGGCGATAGGTTGAATTTACGAGAGTACGGAGAGTGAGGCCTCATATCCATCGGCAGGTAGTGTGACTGGCGTTAATATACGTAGGACGAGGAAAAAGACAATCGTCTGTAGGTCGAAGCTTACAAAAGCATTGGAGAAAACAGAGACGAACGTAAAAATGATGTATAAAGGAAGAAAAAGAAATTATTAATGCTGTAATTGAAGTGAAAAGGTGTTAAAAAAGCTGCGAAATAATTGCGAAATAACTTTGATTTCTGTGAAACAGAGAACCGAATGAGCATGATCGCTGCGCGGCTAGGCCAAAGACGATCGAAGACAAATACAATGACAAATTTGCGGGAAAAACACGGTGCCGCAAGAAAACAAACCATCTCTGTGAGCCTATTCCTATTTAAAGCTTAGCAGGATATGCAATGAAAGAAAGCGAGCTGCACGATTCAGTAAGAGCAGTAATCAGTGGAAGAAATTGCATGACCCATTTGGCGCCACTGGCGGCTTCTGAAGGCCGCCTAAACAATGCAACCATTTACTCTTTTGGTCTATTGTAACGAATGAGCTGTACGCCGTCCTTCAGTGGTTCGGCTATTACGTTTCACTTGGATGAGCAATCGTTCTATGCTTCAAGACAGCCGACCCTCTTCCACGTGTTGCATTGAAAGCGC
Organism: Amblyomma americanum; assembly: GCA_030143305.2. Taxonomy (NCBI): domain Eukaryota; kingdom Metazoa; phylum Arthropoda; class Arachnida; order Ixodida; family Ixodidae; genus Amblyomma; species Amblyomma americanum. The sequence continues at coordinate 2,218 of JARKHS020025131.1, read as the reverse complement.
ATTGTAGCAGATACCAGCAATGTAGAGAAACCGGAAGCTTTACATTTACACAAAATCAAAGGAGTCGACCAAAAATTTTTGTCTTTATGGGAACCTAAATGTGACATCATCTTTCTTTTGGCGGTGCATTTTATTTTTCGTCGTGTTCCATGCAGACCGCACAGGCTTCCGTCAAACTCATGACTTCAAGCTGTACAATCATCTGTTTAGGGACTGTTTAGTGCCGGCGTCTAAAAAATAATTTTCTTTCAAGAAATTGCCGTTCTGTAATTTAGTATTGCAATTCTTGTTCAGTTATGGCTTTTAAAATGCAGCTTTAAATTTTCACAATAAGTACCCATAACTGTATGGTGCATGACGTATCATAGGGAAAAACCATGTCCTTAAGCGCAGCACCCTGATAGTTTTTCTGAAACTAAGATTAGTATAGGTTTTATCACCCCAAATGTTGCTGACTGCTTTTTTTAACGAAAAATAAAAGCAATGCATTAAGAGGTAAACTTACCTAAAACGCATTTGACTAACATGCACCTCTTATATCCTGCAAGTTATTGGATCTTCGATTTAATGTGGAGCTTTGACCTTCGTCAAACAGTATCACGTCCAAAGCACACGCGACTTGCAACGCATACATGGCAATACTTGCTCTTATCTTTGTGAGCAATAATTTTAGATTTGACCAGACACAGACTACCATCATCAAAGGGGCATCCGACAAAAGCCTTCTCATTGCCATCTACCCTGGGAGTAGCCGCCGTGGTGCCTCAGTGGTTGTGGAGCTCGGCTGCTGCCCCGAAAGACGCGGGTACGATCTCGGCGGCGGCGATCGAATTTCGATGGCGGCGAAATTCTAGCGGCCCGCCTACTGTGCGATGTCTTTGCACGTTAGAGGACCACAGGTGGTCGACATTTCCGGAGTCCTTCACTACGGCGTCCTTCACAGCCTCAGTCACTTTCGGACGTTAAACCCTCACACACCGTAAAACGTCTACCCTCGGGAATTAGCAAAACACCTCGAACCCTTTTAACAGGCATGCGCTAGATCTATGTTGCAGATGAGGCAAGCATACTTGCCTAAGTCGAATATTAATTTCACTCTTTCTGCCGCATTTTAGTCAAATACAGATACAAGTATACCTGATCTCTGCCTTACATTCAAGACCACTGTATGGTAGTGTTCCCGTGCTGCCAAAGCGCCCTCCAACAAAATATCTTCGATTCCACGGGACGTAATGCAAGCAAAATGTCCAGTTAACAGTTTTGGCAGAGCAGCAAGTCCAAAGGACTAACCAAATTTAAAACAAAAAAGCCATGATACGTAATTTCAAACTTCAGCAACAATGAAAAAGGGAAATCAATACTGCTTTGAGAGGGCCGGTCCTAATTTCTGTATGCGGTGCTGTTAAACGTTTAACTTCGACAAAAAAAAACACCTCTCATCTAAAAGTTGACGAAAATGATAGGTAGCCAAACGTGTGCAATGAATTCTTTTGTTCGGTTTTCACTGTTAATACTTGAATTCTACCCGAAGGAGAATTGTAGAATGTGCCGAGAGATGACCCCTTATCATTATCGACGCTGCTAGTTTTAATCTTCTAGTCGGTGTGGATAGCAGAAAAGAAAGTGCTCATGGTGCGATTCCCAGTGCTTCTTTAAAAGGATATGCCGAACATCGAATCAAGACGTAGGTGTAATCTGTTATTACTGCTTTAGCCCATCTAGACATTAAGAAGGCTGGAAAACTGCCGTGGTACTACTAATTCACAAATCAGGCAGCAGTTCTTTCATTTGAAACGTCAAAACAATATGACTCAGTTGTGATGCATATATATTACTAGAACATGTAATTTCGAAGCACCTAACAGGGTGTCTAGAGCCCAATTACTTATCACTTCAGAGAGAGAGAGAAATAACTTTTTTGCACACCCATCAAAAATTACGGGGGAAAAGTCTGGCTTAAACCGCTATTGATGCCCCTAACCGTCGGCCGGAATAGTTTGGGACTCGGAGGAAGTAACAGCCAAATTTGCATCATATCACTCGGCTTCACTAAAGATACTGACTGCGTGTGCCACTCCAAAGTATTCGCTTAACTGCTTGGATTAGTCGGTGATGTGAAACTTTTCGTTGGGTGCGACATTTCAAAGGGAAACATTTAAAATTTGCTGGAGATTACCGCATCGAATCCATAACAGTACCACTCGCTTCGGCCATTGCT
>JARKHS020025129.1:0-21725 GCA_030143305.2 Amblyomma americanum | reverse complement strand
TTCACAAGACACACACACAGACGACACTGGTGACGTCTTCACAGACGTCACCAGCGTCTGAGCCTCCTCCACAGATGCCTCCCGTGAGTCAGGGCTCTCTTCCGCCTGCTGCGAACTCGTTCCGCGTTACCATCAAGCCAACATTGCGCTTTGATATGACTGCCATCCCTGCCCGGAATGTTCAAGCCACAATTGACCACGCTCTTGGCTCTTCGAACTACTGCGGGTTTGTCGTCCATCGCCCATCGAACACCATCACGGTAAACTTGTCATCCTTGATGGACGCCCAGAAACTTTGCGCAGTTACGCGGATCCCCCTGGATGACAGCAAGCATGTCCCGGTTCAAATATATTATGCATCTGGTCCTGACACACTCCGCTGCATGGTTTATCATTTCGACAGCACGAGCCCTCCCGAGGAGGTGCGCGCAAATACTCGCTGCTCAACTCACGTTGTACTGCAAGCACGGCCTATGGGTCGCCGGGGCTCATACCTGCTCATCTTGCAAGGCCCGTTGACTCTCCCGAAGTACCTTACCTACTACGGTGCGATCGTCAAACCACAGCCCTTCCGACCTCGTCGTATTTTTTTGTTATCACTGCCACAGAGAAGGACATATGCAAAATGCCTGCCCTAATCCAGCAGCTATGGCCGACATGAATGAACCAACAGTTCCTTGTGCCCTGTGCAAATCGCCGGACCATGACATTCGCTCCCCCGCTTGTCCAAAGAAGAAGCAAGCGAAGAAGTTTCACAAGTTGCCTGCAAAAATGGATGTTCCTACAAGTAATCGCTTTGCAGCTCTCGCATGTGACGACAACGACTTCCCTGAACTTCCTTTATCTGAGCCCGCTGCTCACCATACGTCTCCTCACCAGCGTACATATGCACCAGCGGCTCACCTTCCCGGACCAAATGGTACGCCAAAACGTCCAGTGCATCCATCACATGTGGATACCACAGATGAAGACACAGCTTTAGACAATGCAATCGCGGAGGCTCGCCGCCGACTAGACGAACTCACCCAGCGCCGGGAACAGCGTCGTTCTCAATCCTCTAGAAGAATTCTAATAACTCGGGAGCAATCATCAAAGGAATCAACTAGGGTAAGCACTGGGCCACAATCAGGTGCCGACCACCTGTTAGCCGTGACTACCCCGACAGTGGATAAGATATTAGCGCTGATGAAGCAGGTGACATCCCTCATCGTGGAAGCTCTTCGGCCTCGTCATGGATAGCGCATCATCATCGGTGGTGGTGCAGTGGAACTGTCGAGGATTCGCTAATAAGGCCTCTGAAGTGAACATCCGCCTTCGTGACGGAAAGCTGAGGGCATGGGCGTTCCTACTGCAAGAGCATAATGCACTCCCACGCCTTTCAGGTTTCTGCGCATACCATTCACCCTCTATCCCTGATCGCCGTTGCACCGACTCCTCCCTCAGCCCAGGTAAATCTGAAATTTATATTCACAGTTCAGTTCCGCACACACCGCTCGACCTTTCACGGTGGTGCAACACACGTCAAGAGGTTGTCGCCCTTCTCGTAAAACCTGCACGCACACCCCTTGTCCTAGTTTCTTTTTATAGTCGTCCTGGCTCCGTATCTCCCAATCTGGGATGGGTTCGTTTTCTACGTTCTACCAACTCGGGTATTCCTATTCTAGTTGGTGGTGACTTCAACGGCGCACACACTGCGTGGGGTTACCCATCGGATTCCTCAAGGGGTTCACACATCCAAGGGAGCTTTTCGGATCATTCCTTTCAACTTTTAAACCACCCGAATACTTCTACCCGCCCACGAGGTGGCCCGTATTCACCTGATTTGACTTGGTGGTTAGGCCCCGGTAACCCTCGTTGGGCTGTTGATTCTGATACTTGGGGTAGCAATCACAGCCCTATTTTTATCTCCCTCACGCCTACGCGTCTACGGAAAATACGCCGCACTGTACGAATAACGTCATGGGACTCTGTACGCGCAGACAATCATTTATCTACATTCAACCCCTCTTCAGCACTGTCTACTCTCTCTGCTGTTCTCGCTACTCACACTATTACCACTACTGTAAATGAAGACGACCAAAACCCGGACATACATCTCTTGAATCTGTGGGCTCTTCGTCGCCAGGCGAATTTTTACGCTACTCGTCACCCCGATGACTCATTGGCTCTAATCAACTCTTCACCGCGCTACCGCACGGGCGCGGCTAGGCAGGCAACGCTGGGCTGCATGGTGTGCCCGCCTGTCCTCTACGCAGGGCAATCGACATATTCGGAGAGTGTTTCACGCCATGGAGCGCCCTTCTCAGGTTGCAGATTAAACCGAGAGCATTCGCCTCGCGCTAAATGTGGATGAGGACACATTTGCGCAACAAGCGGCCTGTCAAATTTTTTCCAAACTATGACTGCACCGCTACGTCTCCACCTGACTTATCGGTTACAGAGCCCTCCGATGGGATTACTTCTGACTTCACCATGGCAGAGCTGCTGGCCTCCATTGAACGTTTAAAAACTACTACTACTCCCGGGCACGACGGCATACCTAACTCCTTATTCCGTAACTTGGAAGGGAGGGCTTTGCAAACCCTACTTGATACTTTTAACGAAGTGTGGCTTTCTGGCATCATGCCTGGAGACTGGAAGCATTCTATTGTGGTTCCAATACCCAAATCAGGTCAGCCTCCAGTATCTCTCTCGGCCCTTCGTCCAATTTCCCTTACGCCTACCATCTGTAAGCTTTATGAAAACATTATAGCCGCACGCTTGTCGTGGTGGCTGGAATCTAATGATTGTTACTTAGATTCCCAAATTGGTTTCCGCACACAAATTGGAACGGAGGACGGCCTTGCTACTTTGGCTGCTGACGTGCTTGACCACTCTCCGCAGAGTCACCTTGTACGAACCGTAATCGCTACAGACATAACAAAGGCATATGATAACATCCTTCACTCTGCCATTCTTGCCTCCCTTCAAACTCTTGGTCTCCCTCACCGGTTCCTCCTCTCTATTCGCGCCTTTTTAGCAAATCGAACCTTCAGCGTGCGTGTCTACGGAAAGCCCTTTGGTAACTTCACTTCCAATAGAGGAGTGCCGCAGGGCTCCGTTCTCGCCCCCACATTATTTAATGTGGCTTTAATTCCTCTTGTTCGAGCCCTAGAGTCCATCCCTTCTATCCGCGTTCTTGCGTATGCCGATGATATAACCTTGTGGTGCTGTCATCCAGATGCGTCTATTCATCAGTCGGTCCTTCAACACGCGCTGGATGTATTGACATCTCGCCTCCCACCTCTCGGTCTAACACTCTCGGTCTAACAGTGCACGTTAAAGATGATAATTCGTGTGCTGTGCGATGTCAGTGCACGTTAAAGATAATAATAATTATTATTATTATTATCTTTAACGTGCACTGACATCGCACAGCACACGGGCGCCTTAGCGTTTTGCCTCCATAAAAACGCAGCCGCCGCGTTCGGGCTCGAACCCGGGAACTCCGGGTCAGTAGCCGAGCGCCTAACCACTGAGCCACTGCGGCAGCGTTTAAGATCCCCAGGTGGTCGAAATTATTCCGCAGCCCTCCACTACGGCACCTCTTTCTTCTTTCACTCCCTCCTTTATCCCTTCCCTTACAGCGCGGTTCAGGTGTCCAACGATATATGAGACAGATACTGCGCCGTTTCCTTTCCCCGAAAAACTAATCATTAATTATTAGTTTCATTTTACTTTGGAAGTACATATCCAGGGAACGGAGGTGTTCCAGGGAACGAGGTCGCTCAACAGAATGCTCGAGGTTTTGTAGCCGTGCCGGTGAGGGGGTCTCAGACCCGGATGTCACTAGAGCGAGACGCTAATTACATATCAGGCCATAACCATTACAGGGAGCTAAGAGCGAGCCTGCCTCCTCCGCACGTTTCGCTTAGCCGCGAGCAGGCTACCACGTGAAGGCGGCTGCAAACGCGGTCGCAGCCAAACCCGTGGACGTATCCCAATATCTTTCCCGATTTTGTAAAGCCGTATTGTCAGCTGTGCGGCGAGCCTGCCACCTTAGACCACATAATCTGGGGCTGCAAGGAGAATCCACCTCCGGCATATCTAGTCAGATCTCCCACGCTTGAAAAATATCAAGCTGTTCTCGCCAGCCCGGACCCGGACGGTCAGTAGCGGGCCACGGCAAGAGCGCGAGAAATCGTCGACAGATTAAACTGCCGGCCACCTGGAGCGGCTGAAGTAACCCGAGATCATCAAAGTTTCATCTCTCTCTCTCTCTCTCGGTCTCTCTCTCTCTCTTCCTTCTTTCACTCCCTCCTTTATCCCCTCCATTACGGTGCGGTTCAGGTGTCAGCTGAGATGTGAGACAGATACTGCGCCATTTCCTTTCCAAAAAAAAGTAGCCGAGCGCCCTAATGATCCGGAGTTCCCGGGTTCGAACCCGACCGCGGCGGCTGCGTTTTTATGGAGGAAAAACGCTAAGGCGCCCGTGTGCTGTGCGATGTCAGTGCACTTTAAAGATCCCCAGGTGGTCGAAATTATTCAGGAGCCCTCCACTACGGCACCTCTTTCTTCCTTTCTTCTTTCACTCTTCCTTTATCCCTTCGCTTACGGCGCGGTTCAGGTGTCCAACGATATATGAGACAGATACTGCGCCATTTCCTTTCCAAAAAAAAGTAGCCGAGCGCCCTACTGATCCGGAGTTCCCGGGTTCGAACCCGACCGCGGCGGCTGCGTTTTTATGGAGGCAAAACGCTAAGGCGCCCGTGTGCTGTGCGATGTCAGTGCACTTTAAAGATCCCCAGGTGGTCGAAATTATTCCGGAGCCCTCCACTACGGCACCTCTTTCTTCCTTTCTTCTTTCACTCTACCTTTATCCCTTCCCTTACGGCGCGGTTCAGGTGTCCAACGATATATGAGACAGATACTGCGCCATTTCCTTGCCCCAAAAACCAATTATTATTATTATTATTAATTTTAGCCATCCAATGCTTACGCATTAAAAAGCACCGCCACGGGGAAATCATAAGTTCGCGGCCAGTAAAGCTTTCGCTTTGAAAAAGTGCACGTTAAAAATCCCCAGGCTGTCGAAATTATTCCGGAGCCCTCCACTACGGCACCTCTTCCTCTCTTCTTTCGCTCCCTCCTTTTTCCCTTCCTTAGAGCCCAGTTCAGGTGTCCACCGAGATAAGTGAGACAGTTACTGCGCAATTTTCATTCCTCAAAAAATCAATTTTCACTTTTCATTTTCATATTTGTGGTAGTCGTGAAAATGAACAATGAAAAATTGTTTTTTTTATGACAGTGCACGTTAAAGATCCCCAGGTGGTCGAAACTATTCCGGAACCCTCCACTACGGAACCTCTTTCTTCCTTTTGTTCTCTTAGTCCCTCCTTTATCCCTTCCCTTACGGCGCGTTTCAGGTGTCCGCCGATATGTGAGCCAGATACTGAGCCATTTCGTTTGCCAAAAACCAATTTTCATTTCTTTTTTCATTTTTTCACTGATGATGCACCTCGCTTTTGTGCCTCAAGCAAGTGCTATGGCAGCTTCCTCTACAGTCTCTGGGTTGCCCGAGAGTATGGAGGCACTTATTTTGAGGAGTTGTTTCTTATTGATGACCGTGAGTGTTATCGTGTTCTTACCATACTCAGCGGCATCCACGTATAGACCACGTCCTCGTCATAGGACTATATCCCTCACATCTTGCGTCGGAAAACTGATGGAATATATTAGACACTAAGTCGCTCACCACCTGGAGCATTGCATTGTGGAGCGAGTGGCGACATATGCGCTGTATTTAGGGTGAGGTTTGCAAGCGCAGAGCCGTGTTTGGGCTTGCAAACCACCCCCACAAATACATCCGCGCAGGTACCCAATGGCCTTTGAATATTTTGGTTTGGTTTAGTTTGGTTTATGAAGTTTAACGTCCCAAACCGACTCGGGACCTTAGGGACGCCGTAGTGAAGAGCTCCGCAAATTTCAACTACCCGGGGTTCTTTACCAGGCAGAGACGTCGCACAGTACACGGGCCTCAAGCATATCGCCTCCATCGAAATGCGATCGCCGCGGCCGGGATCGAACCCGCGTCTTTTGAATCAGCAGCCGAGCGCCACAACCACTGAGCCAAAGCGTCTGTTCCCCTCAGTGCCGCCGTATTTGACTTCAATTCAGTCCCTGTCCTTTGAAATATCCAGTTTGACTGTTCGAGCATGACATTGAAACTGAAATTGGTTTTTCGGGAAAGGAAATGGCGCATCTGTCGCACATCTTGGCGGACACCTGAACCGCGCCGCAAGGGAAGAGATGGAGGGACTGAAAGAAAAAGGGAAGAAAGAGATGCCGTAGTGGAGGGCTCTCTGTCCTTGACAGTCACGAAGGAAGTCTCTTAATCCCAGAAGTAGTAGGAGATGTGTCCGAGATGTTGCACTAACACCTGATCATGAAAGACGAAGTAGGTGCGTGTTTTTCGGGAGCGGTCACAGCAGTGGGACGAGTTACGAGAGATGAACTACATTGTCACACGTGACATGAATAGGTTCGGACCAATCAGCGTGGGACGCCGCCATGATGCGTTCCAATTACGTCGGGAGTGACGTCAGCGTAATCTTCCTCCTCCTCGTCCTCCTTTTGCAGTACCGGCGTGGTTACCGTGGTTTCCAACCTCCGATTACGCCGACTGCTACAACGACGCTCAGCTCAGTGGACGGGCATTTAACAGCTATAGGTGTAAAAACAATGCTCTGTATCGGCCTTAAAATCGGTCAGACTGACGTTCGAAATAGATGGGAAGGCCAGGCGTTAAAAGAAGCCACAGCCGGCTGACTGTGTGCTCGGCAAATATATCACCGTGAGGAATGTTGCAAGCGTAGAAGCCGCAGCATCAAATGAGACCTTTATGAATTATCATTATAGCTTTACGATAATTCATTAAGGGCGGTATATGCCCTGACATTGCACAGAAAATGTTTGCGGACATGTTATATATATATATATATATATATATATATATATATATATATATATATATATATATATATATATATATATATTATATATATATATATATATATATATATATATATATATATATATATATATATATATATATACTGTTACGGGAATAAACGCCCAGGGCACGGCGTAAGCCGACCAAGTGCCCTGGGTCCAGGAATTATTTACCTCAAAAACTCTTTGTGCCCCCAATCCTTGGCCAATCCCCCTATGTGGGCATGTGCCATAGTATGAGGACAACAACAACAACAACGAGCGCGCGCGGATGAAAATAAAGATTAGAGCCCGCCAGGCGGCTTCCCGCTCTCAATCAGTACGACATTGAAACATTACAGGCATTGTATACTATTATGCACATTAAGCCATTGTCCCGTCCACGATCTCCTAGTTAACAGGACCCCTGTCCTTCCGTCTTCCAATCTATCAGACTACCATACTATTACCACTCCTTTTTCTATCAAAACTTTCCTGTATCCAGCAATTAACCGCCTGTGTCTTGGCCACTCCCCCGTAGTGGGTATGTGCCAGCAATGTATGAGGCCTTCCTTCCTTCCGGTGCTCCTTGAGCTCTCTTCGACCAAGCGTGGTTTTCTTTGGGCGGGACCGCCGTCCCGTTTCATTTTGGTGGCAGCGGCTGGATGGCGGCCACCTGCGCTCGGAAATAGGCTCGGCAGCGGCCGATGACGTCGGGCGCCCTCAGGCTGACACGGCACACGGCGCGGCGGACAGCGCCGCTGATCCCGGACATTCCGACGGCCTGTCCCTTCCCCTGTCGCTGTAGGCCGCCTTTGAGCGCCTCCATCGGCGAGTGGACCGGCTGTTCGAGCGGCTGGAGAAGGTGGAACGAGAGGATGGCGTCCGTGGCGACGAGGCAGCGCCGGACCAACCGATTAGGACAATGGGTGAGCAAGGGGCAGGGACCGAGCTGGCTGCAGGTGGCGACGAGTGCGGGCGTGAGCGAAAGAGGATGGTGCGTCGGCCGGGAGGTAGAGGCGAATTGGATGCATGCGGCTGTTCCCATGCCTCGCCCAGTTGTCCCGCAAACGCCCGAAGTGTCGATGCAGCCTGCTTGAAGGTCGGCGTGGGGTCAGTTGTCCCGCATCATGTGATGCTTGCCGCCTCGTTCACCGGAGTGGACCTAGCCGGTGTGGGACGTTCTTCGGCGACTGCAGGCGCCTTCACCCAGCTCACAAACTTTGAAGTCAACGAACAATTTGACTGCTTCCTTTATCCGAGCCCACGTTGCGTCTCTCCAGGTAAACCTGAATCAAATGCCAATATGCCGTCTCCATCCGAAGAAGAATGGCGCGATCACAAGTTCCGAAATGTGTCCCTCCAGACTGTAGACATGGAAGCGACCTCGTCTGCCACGGTAAATCTAGAAGAGGGCAAGCCTAGAGATGCGCCTCCAGAAGCGAACACGGAGCGTCAGGAGCAGATAGAAGAGGCGCAGGCCAACCGCGCCGTCGAAGCCGAAAAGCTGGCTAAGCTTGAGGTGAGCGGCTTAATGGAACCACTGTCTGAAGGCGAACAGGAGCCCTCACCGTTCTCGTATGTGGAACAACCACCTACAAGCAGCTCCGCCATCTATCTGGACAGTTTGGTATCAAACGGCACTTCAACACCTTCACCACGGGATGACGCCTACCGCAAATCAAGCTATGTTCCTGAGAAGAACCTGAATCCAGAATGCCCTGTGGCTCGTCTGGAAGAGCTGGATGCCTCTCTCAAGGAATGCAGCCCCATCAAGGGAGCGCCTCAAGATGTACAAGAACAGCAGGGAGCTCCTCCTACCTGTGGGTCCACCGTCGACTACTCCATCGGACGCCATCTCGAGGGGCACCAGCGCGGAGTCTGCGAGCCCACATGCTTCTTCATCGCAAGAGTCCTCGTCCCCGTCCAGAGGCGACGGCTGTCCTGATATTTCAGAACCCCGCTCGCCCCTAGCCAAAGACCTGCAGGTGCCAGACAATACGTCTCTCGCGAGCGGTGAGATCCTCATCAACTTCGCCGAGGACACGAGCACGCTCAAAGAGCACCTGTGCGGGTTGGTGGTCGACTACAAAGCGAAGCAGGAGATCGATGCCACAAGCACTGCAGAGACGGCGGTCTGCACAAACGGTGCCGGCGTTGACGGCTCCAAGGACGCCTTCGAAAAGCATGCCAGGTCCTCTCCGACTAGGTCTACTGCTTCAGTGCTGCAGCCTTCCGACATTTTTCGCCCCGCCTCGCCGCACTGGAGTCTGCGGCCATTGCCGTGGGACGGCATCACTTGAGGCTGCCGTACTTTCCGGCTGGCCTCCCTGGACTCGAACAACCTGGACCGTGGCACTGCATCGTACTAGACTTTCTTTCTTCCCTTTGTTCTCCCCCCTCCCCCGGTGGAAAGTTGTTGCGGGAATAAACGCCCAGGGTACAGCGTAAGCCGACCAAGTGCCCTGGGCGGAAGAAGAGGAGACGCGGGGAGCGCGCGGAAGAGCCAAGGCGGATTGGAAGAGCGAGCGCGCAGAGACGAAGATCGGGGGCCGCCGGCGGTGCTCCTGGAGCTCTCTGCGACCAGGCGTGGTTTTCTTTGGCCAGTATTTTAGGGCGAAAGCCAGCCTTACTCCTCGTTGTTCTCGAAACCGCGGTGGTCCCATAAAGGTGGCGTCGCAACAGCCGTCGCCTAGCCACCGAAGGCGAGTGCGTCGACGGCATGCACAGCAGATATCAGGAGCAGTCACCTCTTCTTCCCAACCCATATTGTGATCGAAGGAATGGTGGAAAGGAAATTGCACGGTCCTGCCCGCCGCGGTGGCTCAGTAGGTAGTGCGTTCGACTACTGATCTGGAGTTCCCGGGTTCGAACGCGACCGCTTCGGCAGTGTTTTGATGGAGGCGAAACGCATGGCGCCCGTGTGCTTTGCAATGTCAGTGCACGTTAAAGATCCCCAGGTGGTCAAAAGTATTCCGGAGCCCTCCACTACGGCACCTCTTTCATACTTTCCTCCTTCACTCCCTCCTTTCTCCATTTCCTTGCTGCGCGGTTCAGGTTTCCGCCGATATGTGAGACAAATACTGCGCCATTTCCTTTCCCCAAATAATAATAATAATAATAATTGGTTTTTGCGGGAAAGGAAATGGCGCAGTATCTGTCTCATATATTGTTGGACACCTGAACCGCGCCGTAAGGGAAGGGATAAGGGAGGGAGTGAAAGAGGAAAGGAAGAAGGAGGTGCCGTAGTGGAGGGCTCCGGAATAATTTCGACCACTTGGGGATCTTTAACGTGCACTGACATCGCACAGCACACGGGCGCCTTAGCGTTTTTCCTCCATAAAAACGCAGCCGCCGCGGTCGGGTTCGAACCCGGGAACTCCGGATCAGTAGTCGATCGGGCTTTCCCCAAAAGCCAATTTTCATTTTCCTGCCCGCTGGATCGAGCTGAGCCACAATCGCTGCCACGTGCAGGCAGTAGGCGAGGTAACTTTTTCTTCCCAAATAAATGTTTTTACTGCTACTAAAAGAGATGTGAGAGGTAATATTTAAAGACAAGACGGACGTCGCAACAACCCCGTCATTCGAAACGACGACGACGGTTTAGCAAGATACACCCGGTAACAAGGAGCTAACCCTCGCTACATTGCTCAGAGCTCCTGGAACCCGGGAAGCCCCGCAGGGCCAGGAAGTCGCCCATCTCCCGCCCCCGCGGAAGTAACGACGTGCTCTGTGTTATACATTAAGCGAAATCATATCAAAGCAAGCAACAGCAGTTACTGCAGGCAATTTGACGTAGGTGCAGTCCCATGCCTACGTTGCCACCCAAGCACGCCAACTAAACCTGGCGGGCTTTTAAGATCCTGCTCCGAAACCCGGCTGCGCCCACGGTAGGTGGGCGACAGGTTACGCGTTTCAGCTTCCGCAAGAAAAAAATGGCTGTGGTTTAGGTCTGGTTAACCCTAGTTCAACTGCGAAAGCTTCGTTTCCTCGGCACGTCGTCTACGCAGCGTCTCATTCCGACGCTCTCGAGAACTCAAACCGGTCTCTTCCGCAGTTGAAGAGTCACTCGGGGACGTGGCACTACTTCTAGCCGCATCTTCTCTACGACGCTTCTCGAGTCGTGCGGCGCGTTCTTCTGGCGTCTCTTGAACGCGTTGTCTCTTCCTCGCTTCCTTCTGTCGTTGTTGCGTCTCTTTCGCGCTCTCCATAACGACTACTGACTGCTACTACTGTTGCCGACAGGAAGTAAGAAAAAATTAATGTGGATTAGCTCAGCTATTCCAGGATATACAAAGCGAAAGATGTCGGCGGTCACTGTGTTCATTGGCGTTGGCGTTGACAAGTTCTCGACGGCGATGGCTTTGAGCAATGGAAGGGCGATTAACTGGCCCCCTGGATATGCGGGTGCCTCATTCGTGCTTTGATACATGTGGCGGTGGTGAGAGAGAGAGAGAGAGAGAGAGAGATGCGACCTGAATGCATTAGCGCTGACAGCGTTGTGGCTGACATGCGGCACTGCAGTAACAGCTAGGCCGCAGCGGTCATTTGGTAATCAATCTCCATCGATTAACCTCCCACGGTGGCAGGGAGGACGCGCTGCATATCCAGTGTGCGGAACGCAATCAAAGCAGGCTTTTGCAGTTGGACACCTATGCCACGTACATGAAAGCGAGATTGAGGTCTCCCCTGACCCATGGAGCCGATTGTGTGCCTTTCGTGAAAATGAACGGCTTTTGCAAAGTTGTCAACGCCAATGAACTCTATGAACGCCGTCGGGTCACTTGTTTTGTTTTGGTCTTTAAGGAAAGGAAATGGCACAGTAACCGTCTCACATATCTCGGTGGACACCAGAACCGCGCCGTAAAGGAAGGGATAAAGGAGGGAGGGAAAGAAGAGAGAAAACTTTAAATTAATAATAATAATAATAATAATAATTGGTTTTGGGGGAAAGGAAATGGCGCAGTATCTTTCATATATCGTTGCACACCTGAACAGCGCCGTAAGGGAAGGGATAAAGGAGGGAGTGAAAGAAGAAAGGAAGCGAGGTGTGCCGTAGTGGTGGGCTCCGGAATAATTTCGACCACCTGGGGATCTTTAACGTGCACTGACATCGCACAGCAAACGAGCGCCTTAGCGTTTTGCCTCCAGAAAAACGCAGCCGCCGCGGTCGGGTTCGAACCCGGGAAGTCCGGATAAGTAGCCGAGCGCCCTAACCACTGAGCCGCCGCGGCGGGTAAACTGAAAATTGAAAGTTGGATTTTGAGGAAAGGCGCGGCACTGCGCAGCGGCGGAACACCTGTGGCTCCGTGCAACTAGTGACGCATGCGCAGTAGTGACTAGGGAGCGAGAGAGGAATATCTGCGGTGAAATCGCGCGTTGTGACGTCATGTGCGTCCTCGAAGCACCGCCGCGGCGAAATCTCAAGTTCGCGGCCAAGAAAGTTGCTTTCGCTTTAAAAGGAAATTGCGCGGGCCTGCCTACTGGCTCAAGTCGAGCCACGCTCGCTGCCGCGTGCTGAAAGTAGGAGAGTTAAAGGACAGGAGAGCAAAGATGGAAAGAAAAGGCGCGCGCTAATATGCCCCGGGCCGGTCCCGGAAGCAGTGCAATACCGGGCCGACCCGTGCCAGAGCGCTTCAAGCCGAGCACACCGCCATACTCCAAAAATAAGTTTAATAAACCATCAGGAGAAATTAAATTAGGTATCAGATATCATGGTGGTAATACCACCACCACAGTAACGACTACTGAGACGAAGCGCATATATATATATATATATATATTGTAACGTGCTTCCACAGAACCTCGACGGAAGAAGCAGAAGATGAAGGACTGACCCGCGGAGAAAGAGGAAGAAGAAGAGAGAGCTGAAGGACGCTGCTAGGCTTCCTGCTTCCATCCTGCTTCCATCCTGCTTCGACCGGTCCCCTCTTTGAATAAACCCCCGTGCGTGCAAAGCACGTAACAGGTTGGTGAGAGGTGCCGGGTATCGACCACGGAGCATTCCATCTACGAAGGAGCCGTAGACTCGCAGGCTTCCCACCACTGCCATCGGACATGCCTGGAGACGACAATGCTGAGCAACCCGGGCTATCCACAGCGAACAACTGGCCACATTATCGAGAGCCCCGCACATTTTTTGGAAAACCTGAAGAGGACGTTGACGAGTGGCTGAAACACTACGAGCGGGTGAGCAAATACAATCGATGGAACGCTGCTACTAAACTGGCTAACGTTGTGTTTTTCCTTGCCGCCACTGCCCTTGACTGGTTCGACAATCATGAGGATACACTGAGTTCATGGGCTACCTTTACGACCGAGATAAAGAAAAATTTTGGGGATGAATCGGCAAAGAAGAAGCGTGCGGAACAGACATTGCTTCACCGCGCGCAAGTACCCGGAGAAACTTGCACGGCATACATCGAAGCCATCTTAAAGTTATGCAAGCTAGTTAACTCCAGAATGCTTGAAGAAGACAAAGTCGGCCACCTTCTAAAAGGAATTGCGGAAGATGTTTACAATTTCCTGATTAGCAAAGAGAGCCTGAGCACCACCGCTGACGTTATAGAACATTGCAGAACATTTGAAGCTCTTAAGCTGCGTCGAATCACCCCTAAATTCGGAAGATTGGCCAATGTCACCTCTATAGCCAGTGTTGAAGCCAGTCCTCCAAATTCTATGGCTGATATGATTCGAGAGATTGTGCGCGAGGAATTGTCCAGATCCCGGGATACCTTCTGCCACACACAATATCTGCGGCACAGTTCTGCACCGGAGGAAGATGTTGCCGCCCTGTCGACTCCGTGGGCTCCACCCAACGGCACTTTGCCCATGGACGATCGGAACATTGCCCAACGTTATCGCCACCAGCCGACAGAAAGGAGGCCCACCTACCCAGAAGACGTGGTTCGTCAGCAGCGAGATCCTGGCTTCAGCCAACGTCGCGACTTTGTTCGCCAGGACTCTTATGGCGGTCGCTGGCGCTCTCAACCTTTGTGCTACCGGTGTGGCATTGCAGGGCATATCGCTAGATATTGCCGCCGTCGTTTCCCAACTTCTCAAGACTGCCAACCCCCGGCGAATACTTACGGGCAACTGCACACCGCGCAGCAGAGACCCCCAACGTCCGCTTGGGACCCGTACCGTCCGAGCAATTTGCGGAGTTCATCACCCGCATCTGACCGCAGTGTGACGCCGCCACCTCAGCGCCAACGGCGGTCACCTTCTCCTCGACGTCGTGCATCCCCTCCGCCTCCGGGAAACTAGGAGGCGCGGCCGATGGAGGTGAGGCCGCCGGCGAGTCGATGACGTCCAATCTACCTCTGCCCGTGTTTATGTTGAAGAACAAACTGGAAGTGTTTATTGATGGTGTGAAAACAATGGCTCTTGTGGACACTGGTGCTACCGTATCCGTTATGAGTTTGAGGTTTAAGAATCGTTTAGGTAGGAAAGTGATGTTTAGTGGTGACCGTGCAGCGTTATTCCGTGGTGTCGGTGGTGAACCTTTGGTTCCACTTGGTGTGTGTGCTTCGGATGTTGTTATTGGTGGTCTAACGTTTAGAACAGAATTCGCAGTGCTACCACGGTCAACGCATGATGTGATTCTTGGGATTGATTTTCTGCAAGAGTGTGGTGCAACTTTAGACTGTCGTACGGGAGAAGTTGCTTTGAATTCTTCGTTACTTTCAGCTCTTGTGGATAACTCGACACCGGATTTTGGAGCATTTGCGGTGGAAGAAGATACTATTGTACCAGCTTTCTCTGCAGCATTCGTGCGGGTTTCCTCTATTCACAATCAGTGCGAATCTTTTGAAGCTGTGGTAGAGCCTACGACACTCGCCTGCTCTAAGAAGAGTATCGTCGTGCCTCGTTGCGTCGTTCCCGTGGTGAGAGGCCGTACCGAGCTGTGGACAGTGAACCACTCTGAAGAGCCAGCTGTGTTGCCCCGGGGCCTCAAACTCGCCCGTTTCGAGGAAGGTGTGTCAGGTTTCGTCGCGGCGTTAACCAACTCTGTCAGTGAGCAGCACGTGAAAAGAGATATGGAGACCCAAGTTAAGGCTATGATTAATCAGGCTCTTTCCCCAACCGAGCGTCGCACTCTAGTGGAACTCCTTCTGAAACACGTGTTCGTGTTCGACTTTGCCAAAGACGATTCAACACCACCGCCTACCAGTCGTATTCATCACACGATCAACACCGGCTCCGCACCTCCTATACGCCAGAAGCCCTATCGAGTCTCAGCCACTGAACGTAAGTTAATAGATGACCAAGTTCAAGAGATGCTAAAGCGAGGCATAATTCGAGAATCCTCCAGTCCTTGGGCGGCTCCAGTTATCCTTGTTAAGAAAAAAGATGGCACATGCAGGTTCTGTGTTGACTACCGTCGCTTAAATACGGCCACGAAGAAGGACGTCTACCCGCTTCCACGTATAGATGACGCAATTGATTGTCTGCACTCCGCTTCATACTTTTCTTCTATTGATTTGAGATCCGGCTACTGGCAAATCCCCGTGCACGCTGCAGATAGGGAAAAAACGGCATTCATTACACCAGACGGACTTTACGAGTTCAACGTTATGCCTTTCGGATTATGTAATGCACCTGCAACATTCGAGCGGTTCATGGATACAATCCTGCGTGGCCTCAAGTGGCAAATTTGTTTATGTTATCTGGACGACGTTGTAATTTTTGGCAAAACGTTTAGTGAGCACAACCGCCGTCTGGATATTGTGCTTGATTGCATGGAACGAGCTGGCCTTATCCTCAATTCCAAGAAATGTCATTTTGGGAACCGTGAAACAATTGTTCTTGGTCATTTAGTTGATAAAGAAGGTGTTCGACCAGATCCAAAGAAAATTGAAGCTGTCAAAAGTTTTACGGTGCCTCAATCAGTGAAAGAGCTGCAGAGTTTTTTAGGGCTCTGCTCGTACTTTCGACGCTTTATAGCTAGGTTTGCGGACATCGCTTACCCACTCACGTGTTTGCTGCATAAAGATGCACCGTTCAATTGGACCAGCGAATGTGACGCAGCTTTCCGGCATCTGAAATTTCTTTTGACCTCGGGCCCCATCCTACGCCACTTCTGCCCATCTGCACCAATTGAAGTGCACACTGATGCAAGTGGTATCGGTATCGGCGCTGTACTTATACAACGCCATGGTCACGATCAGCACGTGGTAGCATATGCCAGCCGTTCGTTGAGTAAGAGCGAAAGAAATTACACGGTTACTGAGCAAGAATGTCTCGCCGTTGTTTTCGCTGTACAGCGCTTCCGCTCCTATCTGTACGGGAATGCTTTCACCGTCGTGACCGACCACCACTCGCTTTGCTGGCTAGTGAGTCTTCGTGACCCCTGTGGCCGGCTTGCTCGATGGGCTTTGCGCCTACAAGAATTTAATTTTACTGTTGTGCATAAAAGCGGCCGTAAACACTCAGATGCCGATTGTCTTTCCCGTTTGCCGCTTCTAACGACTGAGGACGACGCAGACAACTTTGATGAATACTTGTCGTCACTTTCACAAGCCTTCCCCGATCTTCAAGTTTTTCGAACTGAGCAACGCAAGGACCAAACATTAACCTCTTTGTTTGATGCCGCTCAAGATTCTGTAAAGAATACTTCTTGCATTCGCGACGGTTTGCTTTATAAGAAGAATTTCGCTTCTGGAGGAGCACGCATGCTTCTTGTCGTACCCGAAAGCCTACGCATCACAGTTCTTGAAATGATGCACGACGACGCCACGTCTGGGCACTTGGGAGTGACACGCACACTCCACCGCACACAACAACGATTTTACTGGCCTAACATGCGTTCAACCATCCAGCACTATGTAGCCAGCTGTGTGCAATGCCAGCGCTTTAAGCTGCCGACTTCAAGTCCACCGGGCAAATTGCGGCCAATCACACCTCCAACAGCCCCGTTTGAGCAAGTTGGCATTGACCTCCTTGGACCTTTCCCACGATCCTCTAAAGGAAATCGATGGATTCTTGTGTGCGTAGACCACTTAACCCGTTATTGTGAGACAGCCGCGATACCAGTTGCTACTGCGTCTGAAGTATCTAACTTCTTACTTCGATTCGTCATTCTTCGGCACGGCCCTCCTGCAGTTCTCATTAGCGACCGTGGACGTCAATTTACAGCGGACGTTGTTGAAGAACTTCTCCGCCTCAGCAGCTGCAGTTTTCGCCACTCCACGCCATATCATCCCCAAACGAACGGTGTGGTAGAACGCACTAATCGTACGCTCACCACCATGCTTGCCATGTACGTCGCTGCAGATCATAAGGACTGGGATGGCGTACTCCCGTTCATCACTCATGCGTACAACACCGCGCAACATGAGACAACTGGCTACAGCCCCTTTTACCTGCTCTATGCTCGCTCGCCTCGCTGCGGCCTTGACACCATGCTACCATTTTTCATCCACGATGAACCTTCTCTTGCGACCACACTCTGCAGAGCTGAAGAAGCTCGCCAGCTTGCCCGCGTTCGAATTTTATCTTCGCAAGAGCGTTCCAAGAACCGCTACGACGTCCAACACCAAGAAGTTTCTTATGTTCCTGGTGACATTGTGTGGTTGTGGACCCCTCTACGCAAGCGTGGTCTGTGTCAGAAACTGCTATCCCACTACACTGGACCATTTGTTGTGTTGGAGTGCATAAGTGACGTTAATTACGTTATAGCACGACTAACTGCTAGTGGTCGACGGTCACGCCAATCTCAGGTGGTGCATGTAGCCCGCCTCAAGCGATTCCATCCCAGACGGTCTGTTTAACTCGCCCGACGGGCATCGTCTGCGAGGAGGGAAATGTAACGTGCTTCCACAGAACCTCGACGGAAGAAGCAGAAGATGAAGGACTGACCCGCGGAGAAAGAGGAAGAAGAAGAGAGAGCTGAAGGACGCTGCTAGGCTTCCTGCTTCCATCCTGCTTCCATCCTGCTTCGACCGGTCCCCTCTTTGAATAAACCCCCGTGCGTGCAAAGCACGTAACAGGTTGGTGAGAGGTGCCGGGTATCGACCACGGAGCATTCCATCTACGAAGGAGCCGTAGACTCGCAGGCTTCCCACCACTGCCATCGGACATGCCTGGAGACGACAATGCTGAGCAACCCGGGCTATCCACAGCGAACAACTGGCCACATTATCGAGAGCCCCGCACATTTTTTGGAAAACCTGAAGAGGACGTTGACGAGTGGCTGAAACACTACGAGCGGGTGAGCAAATACAATCGATGGAACGCTGCTACTAAACTGGCTAACGTTGTGTTTTTCCTTGCCGCCACTGCCCTTGACTGGTTCGACAATCATGAGGATACACTGAGTTCATGGGCTACCTTTACGACCGAGATAAAGAAAAATTTTGGGGATGAATCGGCAAAGAAGAAGCGTGCGGAACAGACATTGCTTCACCGCGCGCAAGTACCCGGAGAAACTTGCACGGCATACATCGAAGCCATCTTAAAGTTATGCAAGCTAGTTAACTCCAGAATGCTTGAAGAAGACAAAGTCGGCCACCTTCTAAAAGGAATTGCGGAAGATGTTTACAATTTCCTGATTAGCAAAGAGAGCCTGAGCACCACCGCTGACGTTATAGAACATTGCAGAACATTTGAAGCTCTTAAGCTGCGTCGAATCACCCCTAAATTCGGAAGATTGGCCAATGTCACCTCTATAGCCAGTGTTGAAGCCAGTCCTCCAAATTCTATGGCTGATATGATTCGAGAGATTGTGCGCGAGGAATTTTCCAGATCCCGGGATACCTTCTGCCACACACAATATCTGCGGCACAGTTCTGCACCGGAGGAAGATGTTGCCGCCCTGTCGACTCCGTGGGCTCCACCCAACGGCACTTTGCCCATGGACGATCGGAACATTGCCCAACGTTATCGCCACCAGCCGACAGAAAGGAGGCCCACCTACCCAGAAGACGTGGTTCGTCAGCAGCGAGATCCTGGCTTCAGCCAACGTCGCGACTTTGTTCGCCAGGACTCTTATGGCGGTCGCTGGCGCTCTCAACCTTTGTGCTACCGGTGTGGCATTGCAGGGCATATCGCTAGATATTGCCGCCGTCGTTTCCCAACTTCTCAAGACTGCCAACCCCCGGCGAATACTTACGGGCAACTGCACACCGCGCAGCAGAGACCCCCAACGTCCGCTTGGGACCCGTACCGTCCGAGCAATTTGCGGAGTTCATCACCCGCATCTGACCGCAGTGTGACGCCGCCACCTCAGCGCCAACGGCGGTCACCTTCTCCTCGACGTCGTGCATCCCCTCCGCCTCCGGGAAACTAGGAGGCGCGGCCGATGGAGGTGAGGCCGCCGGCGAGTCGATGACGTCCAATCTACCTCTGCCCGTGTTTATGTTGAAGAACAAACTGGAAGTGTTTATTGATGGTGTGAAAACAATGGCTCTTGTGGACACTGGTGCTACCGTATCCGTTATGAGTTTGAGGTTTAAGAATCGTTTAGGTAGGAAAGTGATGTTTAGTGGTGACCGTGCAGCGTTATTCCGTGGTGTCGGTGGTGAACCTTTGGTTCCACTTGGTGTGTGTGCTTCGGATGTTGTTATTGGTGGTCTAACGTTTAGAACAGAATTCGCAGTGCTACCACGGTCAACGCATGATGTGATTCTTGGGATTGATTTTCTGCAAGAGTGTGGTGCAACTTTAGACTGTCGTACGGGAGAAGTTGCTTTGAATTCTTCGTTACTTTCAGCTCTTGTGGATAACTCGACACCGGATTTTGGAGCATTTGCGGTGGAAGAAGATACTATTGTACCAGCTTTCTCTGCAGCATTCGTGCGGGTTTCCTCTATTCACAATCAGTGCGAATCTTTTGAAGCTGTGGTAGAGCCTACGACACTCGCCTGCTCTAAGAAGAGTATCGTCGTGCCTCGTTGCGTCGTTCCCGTGGTGAGAGGCCGTACCGAGCTGTGGACAGTGAACCACTCTGAAGAGCCAGCTGTGTTGCCCCGGGGCCTCAAACTCGCCCGTTTCGAGGAAGGTGTGTCAGGTTTCGTCGCGGCGTTAACCAACTCTGTCAGTGAGCAGCACGTGAAAAGAGATATGGAGACCCAAGTTAAGGCTATGATTAATCAGGCTCTTTCCCCAACCGAGCGTCGCACTCTAGTGGAACTCCTTCTGAAACACGTGTTCGTGTTCGACTTTGCCAAAGACGATTCAACACCACCGCCTACCAGTCGTATTCATCACACGATCAACACCGGCTCCGCACCTCCTATACGCCAGAAGCCCTATCGAGTCTCAGCCACTGAACGTAAGTTAATAGATGACCAAGTTCAAGAGATGCTAAAGCGAGGCATAATTCGAGAATCCTCCAGTCCTTGGGCGGCTCCAGTTATCCTTGTTAAGAAAAAAGATGGCACATGCAGGTTCTGTGTTGACTACCGTCGCTTAAATACGGCCACGAAGAAGGACGTCTACCCGCTTCCACGTATAGATGACGCAATTGATTGTCTGCACTCCGCTTCATACTTTTCTTCTATTGATTTGAGATCCGGCTACTGGCAAATCCCCGTGCACGCTGCAGATAGGGAAAAAACGGCATTCATTACACCAGACGGACTTTACGAGTTCAACGTTATGCCTTTCGGATTATGTAATGCACCTGCAACATTCGAGCGGTTCATGGATACAATCCTGCGTGGCCTCAAGTGGCAAATTTGTTTATGTTATCTGGACGACGTTGTAATTTTTGGCAAAACGTTTAGTGAGCACAACCGCCGTCTGGATATTGTGCTTGATTGCATGGAACGAGCTGGCCTTATCCTCAATTCCAAGAAATGTCATTTTGGGAACCGTGAAACAATTGTTCTTGGTCATTTAGTTGATAAAGAAGGTGTTCGACCAGATCCAAAGAAAATTGAAGCTGTCAAAAGTTTTACGGTGCCTCAATCAGTGAAAGAGCTGCAGAGTTTTTTAGGGCTCTACTCGTACTTTCGACGCTTTATAGCTAGGTTTGCGGACATCGCTTACCCACTCACGTGTTTGCTGCATAAAGATGCACCGTTCAATTGGACCAGCGAATGTGACGCAGCTTTCCGGCATCTGAAATTTCTTTTGACCTCGGGCCCCATCCTACGCCACTTCTGCCCATCTGCACCAATTGAAGTGCACACTGATGCAAGTGGTATCGGTATCGGCGCTGTACTTATACAACGCCATGGTCACGATCAGCACGTGGTAGCATATGCCAGCCGTTCGTTGAGTAAGAGCGAAAGAAATTACACGGTTACTGAGCAAGAATGTCTCGCCGTTGTTTTCGCTGTACAGCGCTTCCGCTCCTATCTGTACGGGAATGCTTTCACCGTCGTGACCGACCACCACTCGCTTTGCTGGCTAGTGAGTCTTCGTGACCCCTGTGGCCGGCTTGCTCGATGGGCTTTGCGCCTAAAAGCGTGCATAAAAGCGTGCATAAATGTTGTGCATAAAAGCGGCCGTAAACACTCAGATGCCGATTGTCTTTCCCGTTTGCCGCTTCTAACGACTGAGGACGACGCAGACAACTTTGATGAATACTTGTCGTCACTTTCACAAGCCTTCCCCGATCTTCAAGTTTTTCGAACTGAGCAACGCAAGGACCAAACATTAACCTCTTTGTTTGATGCCGCTCAAGATTCTGTAAAGAATACTTCTTGCATTCGCGACGGTTTGCTTTATAAGAAGAATTTCGCTTCTGGAGGAGCACGCATGCTTCTTGTCGTACCCGAAAGCCTACGCATCACAGTTCTTGAAATGAT